>JABCKQ010017715.1:0-10895 GCA_018857305.1 Termitomyces sp. T159_Od127 | reverse complement strand
AAGTCCTTGTCTCTGCAAGAAAAACTCTATCACGAATCAATCATCAATTACGCAAAATTACGCATATGTGATGCAGCCGCACACAACTGCCATGTACACAACCATACGCAGAGTACACATACATGGAACATTATCCCCGTCCCTCTGAGATCTGGGAATGCAAGTCGCTTCAACAGAATTCCAAACATTACCATCATCGACGAGTTATTCTCAGCGCTGATTTCTCCGTGGAGAAAAGGCGGTAAACTCTTGCTCTGGTATAAAACGGAACCTTGATAAGTTCGAAAGCGACTTGGCCCCAAAAAACTAACTCCTCTTGTTTACTACATAGCAAAAAAATGACCATTCCCCGTGGTAGTGATATGCCAAAAATTTCCCACCTTATTCTTGAAAACGTTTCAGGCTTTCCGGCTGCTGGCTGCTTCAGTACAATTGTCTTCATTTATCATATGCACTGTATATCAATCACAGTGTCAGGACCCTTGGGAAAGAAACTCGTCAGCCGACAACTCAACCGGTTTACATTCGCTACATGGCATCAAGAAGTTGGTCATCTGCCAGCAGAGCAGAAGGTTTTTCAGGGTTAGTTCGTATTATCTCATGGTCCGTGTATTGCTCAAAACCAAACATGCCAGGACGTGCGTTCCTCTCACATTCTGCACCAAGTGGATAAGATCATTGCGGAGTAGATTCCGTGAACGTTTCCGCCCAGACTGTTGTGCAAACGTTCAAACGTTCACGCGTTCACGCTTTATCAGATTATGGCTTCCCCGATGTGGACGTATTCGTGAGATAACTCAGAGCGATTAATGAAAAGGTATAGAGCAGCAAGAAAATTCTACAATTTGTACTGCACAGGATAGACGCCCTTGCAACCATTTGGTTCAAATCAACATTATGGTCATGTACAGGAGCCATCATCACAAAATGTCGCACATACGACAATACCCCCTGTCTGTTCATCTGTGTGTGTCTATGCCCGAATGGAACTCCACATGACAATCATAGGTACGATCAATCATAGGCAAATACGTATGCACAGATCCTGGCTCAAAAATCATCAGCATACATAAACTGGTCATAGACGTAATACAAATCTCGCGTACAAAAGCAACTCAAAGACTGGTTGATCTCCCCTTCCACAACTCTCTTGCCACGAAGGACTATGAGTGACAATCAAGCATCGCCTACAAGTTCTGGACGTGAAATCGAGAAGGACGACCTTCCTTCACTCGAGAGTGTTCAGCGTCAAGTGCCTCTCTACAATCCCGATGTCGACGTCAGTGGGGTGGACGAGAAGAAACTCATGCGGAAAATTGACTGGGTTCTGATTCCTTGGCTTTCGTTGCTGTACCTGCTTAGTTTTTTGGATCGTACCAGTATTGGAAAGTATGTACAAATTGTGTTCCTCCAGGACCAGCAAAGTCTGATTAAATCCTCCACAGTGCAAAGGTTCGTAAATGCACCTTGAGGGGATCGTCGTAGCGCTAATCTGATCACAGCTTTACAACCTCACCACAGATCTTCATATCACTGACACACAATATCTACTCGCCTTAACGGTAATTTCTTTGCCAAGTCTTGACCGATACTGTAATATCTTATTTTACTGGCCACAGATTTTCTTCTTCAGTTATGCAGTCTTCGAAATTCCATCAAACGTCTTTTTGAAGCGACTGCGTCCATCCATATGGCTATCTTTCTTAATGTTAGGCTGGGGTGTGATGATGGTGGGTCGTGAGAGTGGAATTCATTTTCTTTGTTCACATCTGTCTTAGACCGTCCAAGGGCTAGTCCATAACTTTGGAGGTCTCATGGGTTAGTGAACCGTTTGAAAATGATTTCCACAATTCACTCGGTTTATTGCAGGTATGCGGTGGATGCTGGGAGTGTGGGAGGCCGGGCTGTTTCCTGGGGTCAATTTCTATCTCTCTTGGTATGAGTTCAAATATAGACCTATTTGAGACTTGTGTTTTGATGACTGTCTGCTTAGTTGGTACAAACGGTCCGAGTTTGGCCTTCGTGCAGCGATGTTTTTCACAGCCTCGAGTATCTCCGGCGCTTTCGGCGGGCTTCTTGCGGTATGGTCTACCACTTACAGCCTTCCTGTCTTGACGTCGTCTTAATCTCGACTCAAGGCCGCTATCTCAAATATGGATGGTATAGGTGGTAAACCTGCGTGGGCCTGGATATTTAGTATGCTTCATTTCACATCTTTTTGTTGGAGGACAAGATATTCATCTACTTCCCAGTCATTGAAGGTTTGGCAACCGTTGTTGCAGGCGTTGCGTCGTTTTGGATCATTCAAGATTTTCCTGACACCGCGAAGTTCCTCTCTGAAGCTGAAAGGACTGTGGTTGTCAGGCGCCTGCAATGTGATGACCAATTCAGTGCTGCTGGAGAAAAGTTACGGTGGAAGTATATATGGGCAGGTGTAAAGGACTGGAAGACTTGGGTCGGTAGTATGTGACATTCTGTCCTTTCTCTGTGGTAACTTGAATGATTCTCGGCATAGTGATGGTATATGCGGGTTGTGATGCACCCCTTTACGCGTTTTCTTTGTTTTTACCCACCATCATTAACCAAGTACGTAAAAACGTGATCTTTTCCTATTTCTCTGCATCCATTGAACTTGTATATCTGTAGCTAGGTGAGATTGAGCCACAGGTTTGTAGCTTCAGTAACTTCACGATAACTGTAATAGGCTTTGAAGCCACTCCGGCTAATCTCTTGACTGTTCCTGTATATGTTTTCGCCGGCTTGATCACTTGCGGTGTGGGTTATGCCGCAGATAGATTCGGTCATAGAGGATATTTCAACATGTACGTCCGTCAAGTGTTCTTTTCAATGTCCTTTTCATTTCTAATTCTTTTGTTATTATAGGGTATTCCTGTGTCTCGGTTTGTAATCCATTATGGCTGGCTGCCAAGCTTCACAAGAATTACAACAGGTGCTGCTGGTTATATCATTCTTATCGCTTCGAGGAATCCTGCTCTCTCCTACTTTGCTACATACATGGCAACATGGTAAGCATTTTCATCTTTCTACTCCAGTAACTCTTTTCTGACGAATCAATTAGCGGTATTTATCCTCTCGTTCGTGAGTCCTCGAGTTTATATATGGATCTAAAAAAACTCGATTTCACTAATCGATCCATAGCGAATACAATGTGAGTAGTCTAACTATTCAATCGTACTGATTGGTGACATAGAATACCAGTGCATGGACATCGAACAATGTAGAGGGTTCCTACAAGCGTAGCGTCACTGTTGCTTGGATTATCAGTTTGTCCGTCCATGGGCTTTCTTCGCATCAACTCAAGCTCACTTCATGCCTATATGCAGCGGTAATATTAATGGAGCAGTTTCTTCGAACATCGTACGTCACAGATCAATGCTTCCGCTGACATTTGTCGTCACCTGAATACCTCGTAGTACCGTGCACCTGATGCACCGTGGTATACACTTGGTAAGACCCAGCTCTATCGTTCGGATCGTGCGACTGACAGTAGCAGGCCATGGACTGGTTCTCATGTACATTGGCATTGGAATGATAAGTACACTTGTGTACCACTACTTCTTGGTCAAAGAGAACGCCCGCCGCGACAGAGGAGAGAGAGACGAAATCATTGGGAAAGATGGTACTGGGAACGAAAAGAATGGAAGATTCGCAACTGTGGAAGAAGCAAAAGTGGAAAAGGGCGACTATTGGAGTGGGTACAGATACATGACGTAGTCTTATGGAGTTGAAAAGTCTGTCGCCTGAGGCTCCCTCTCCGGAATCGAACTCTTATTCCCCGTTACCCGGTTACGTACTAGTACACGACTGGTGTAAATTTCAAAGGTTCCAAATTGAGAGCTCACGTGAATGCGAAAGAAACTTGTTTCTCAAGCTTGTCAAGTCTGTGGGGACTACGTCTAGTGTGGGTCTTTGTCTACATATTAGTCACGTGATCACTCAGTTCATTATTCGATCAATGTTCGTTTGCCTCTCAGTTGTTCTCTTCCACTGAGGAGGTAAGCCGTATTTCTATTATCTTTAGATTCTTACTGATAGCAGTATTATTTATTCCTTACTGATATCTAGATACGGCTTAAAAGTACAAACTTCCAGATCAGTCTATCCAATGGGTTTCCGTTGGGATGGCGAACCCATTCCTGAAAAGTTTCTACAAAATCCCCCTTGTTGTAAACTGTCGAAAACCCTGCGGGTCACTAAATTCCTTCTTTTTCTGATACCGAATTCATGGAAAGTGCGTCTCTATGATGTGCTAATAAACACATCTATTTGTACTCTGGAAGCCCCTATCATTCAGTATATCGACTGCCTTTTGGACTTGTTCTGAAAGTCACCCAACGGAAGAGAAATTATACGACGGAGGCAGATGCTCTCCGCTTTGTCAACAGTGTCAACCATGTGGTTCATTGTCCACAGCTAATTGATGCCGTCCTCGCCTTGCCAAATGGTTGACGTTTAAGAAATTCAATTTTACAAAATAGACATAGAGAGTTCTTTAAATATACTATATTCATCTACCTTTTTTTAGGAGTCAGAGAGTGAGTGATTTGAGTTGCAGAATGCAAATTTCACATAGCGAACCATTTTCACATCGTGACACATGACGTATTTGGGATGTGACAAGGTGTGACCGTGAATTGGTTATTTCCGGACGCCACGTAACCTGGCAAACTATCCTGTTTTGGAAGCGGTAGGAGAACTCGCTCGCTCTTTCAAGGCTATACCAACTCACATGAGTGATTTTATGAACGCATGTTGTGAGTTCACTTTGGCTTTCTTTTTTTTTCAGGTCTAAGACTCCAGAGTAGCTCCTTCAACGAATTCTCATTGGGATGGCCAACCAATTCCTGAGCTGTCCCTTCAAAACTCTACTCATCAGACCCTTCCAATAATCCTGCGGATAACGAAATTCCTTCTCTCACTGATACCAAGTCCGTTGAGAGCGCGTCTCTACGATTCGCTGATAAACACATTCTTTTGTACTCGTGCAAGTCCTTATCATTCAGTATACCGTCTGCCTTTCGGACTCGTTTTGAAAGTCACCCAACGGATGGGAAGTCGTACGAAGGAGGCAGATGCTCTACGCTTTGTCAACAGTCTCAACCATGCGGTCCATTGTCCACATTTTATTGATGCCGTCCTCACTGATGCTAACAAGTCATACCTTGTGTCAACATGGATTCATGGAGACGTGGCTTCTGAGGTCTGGGAGAGTCTTTCGAGTCAAGATAAGGCACATCTTGTAGGGGATCTCAGGGACCAATTCCGCAGGTTGCGCTTGCAAACAAGTGGACCACATCTCATCTGTAACGCATCGAATGGACCAGTCGAAGATCCACGCATTCCGTGGTTTGCTGACACCAATCCCCAGACGTTGGCTACTCCACAGGAATTTTCCATGGTGGTTTGGCATGGGTTGAACTTCAAGCGAAATCAGGCATTGAAAGCTTTCATGATGCCGCTCATTGACAATTCAGATGTCCCCGTGACTTTCTGTCATGGAGACCTTCTGCCCCGAAATCTTATCTTTCCTGGTGGGTTGGACCATTGGCGAAAGGGTCGGAGTAGGATTGGGATAATCGACTGGGAATATGCCGGCTGGATGCCTCGTTACTGGGACCCATTGAAGGCGACATGGATCTCAGAGCGAGAAGATGAGTGGTTCCAAATTGCACGTCTCATTTTCCCAGAGGACGTTGCTTATTTAGACATAGATTGGGAATGGAGAAGTCGTTCAGGCGTTCAACTTGTGTAGTTTGTCTCGAAATAACCTCATTTTTCTTTTTGAAATCATTTATTGCTCTCAAACAGAGACTGTTGACTCCAGATTGGATAGCAGGTGTCCGATATGTTCAACCTGAGCATCGATTTGTCCATTTGAAATCCGACAGCTCACCGTTGAGATCCCTATGTACGCTACTGTTTAGCATGCATTACTATCACTCCCCACATGTTCAGAACACCCAGTCAATGAGAACGTCACAGATTGTCACAGCACAAAAAAGGAATCTGATCAAAAGTTTTGATCAATAGCAACACGGCGCGCTGATCAGTCGCCGTGGGAATAGATCTTATTCAGAATCCGCTGTTCCGATGAGCGGCAAGCGTGACAACCCCTCCAAACTTGAGCACTCAATTCTCCCTCATTTTGGACAGAAAAAAAAGCAGACTGTACATTATCAAGGTCCAATTAACTCATATTCCGAATCCCAGGTTGCACAGAGGTGTGGAAGATAGTATCCTCTTGTGTGTATGTTGCTGTATTCAGTAAGTCATCTTGAGTGAAAAGACCATTTTGAGGTGGATTTGACGTCCAGAAAGCACGCTCACCTTCAGCAAACTGATTTGTTCACCAAGACCGAATCTTTTACCTGCAGCATTCCTGCCTTTCCCATTACCGAATGATTGTTTCTACCGGCATCTAGCAAAATGATTGTTGCTCAGTGCCTGCCCACTATCCAGCCCTCTGTTGCAAAATTTTGAACGAATCAAAAATAATCACACCACATCGGCCTACTCTGATCAAACTTAGATAAGTGCTAGATGGTTATCAAGTTGTTCTCATGGGAGAGTATTTTAGGACCCTTCAAAGGGATCAGGTACAGTAGGGTCAAAAAGTCACATTGAGCCTGCAATTCCCCTGTGGTTTGCAAGCCAAAAATTGACAGCCACGGTCACGTTGGTCAATGCTTTCGAACCCGATGACTATCGCCCTGTCTGTCTCCTTCAATTTCTATCACACATGTCACGATAGTAGATCTCAAGAACAGCCATGCCTGTTACCGTCGCTGCTTTAAGAATTAATGCGTGGTTATCGCGGTTGTTACACGAGATCTGTGAGTCATTTAGAAGCTCCGAAGACAAATTTACATGTGGTCTCTTTTGATCTGTAGTCTGGAAGGATCGTTCTATTTCGAGAACTGAGTATAACTGAAAAGATAGATAACTTTCACAATCTTAAACTGGATGTTTCAAAAGGAATTTGTGTCCACACAAGCTCCACCACCAAGAAATCAGTGTGTATTTCCGAACCTCAGGCTGCTTGTGAATTTCAAATATATTCAGTAAATCTCTTTGTTTTCGGAAATGTCTCTGAAGTATAATTTATGTCTACTACATCTGGAGGCATTACTCCATTCAATATACGATATTGGAAAAAAAACAGTGTTTTTTGTAATGAATTTAAATGGTTCTTGATCGCGTTTTGACTGATTATCGCACAATATTCCCGACCGGCAAAGTGACTGCTTTGTCCCAAAGGAAAATGTGCCATGGGGCATCTGACTCGAAAAAGGCCCGATTTTTTTTTTTGATCATATGGCTAATTCTCTGTAATCGGAGGCCATGTGTGGCAGCGCATATAAAACCTAGTAAGTGGGACCTCCATCGCACATTAAGCTGAATTACCAGACATGTATGATTTACACAATCACCTCCTACCTTTCACTGACTCCATTGTGTTCCGTCAGGACTCCCATGAAAGCCACTGATGGTTCATTGTATATGACTGGTTTTGCGCAAGTGGGACTTCCCCATGCTTGACTCATCATTGCTTCTCGTGAGGGCACTTACGGGAAGCATCTTCATATTCACACCAAACAGGGCAACTGGGCCATGGAGTTCAAGGCCTTCTATATCGATACCTCGGTCTCATTGACAACCCTTCTCAAAATTCATGACGTGTCCGCGGGCGCCATTACCGAAGCTCAGTTGGAGAGCGCTGGGAAAGCTGTCGCTGTTCCGGCCGGAAGCGAATCTGGAGAATGTTTGACCTGGGTCATAGAAGTCGTTAAACAGCTCCATACCAACGGTTTGATCAACCTCAAATCCGCTTCAGGGCTTAGGGACGAGTTTGGGACTTTTGCCCAAGGAAACCGTGATTTCGCTCGTAGAGGAGTATATCCAATGATTGGTACCTCTGTCAATTGTTCCTAAAGGTTTGACGAAGATCATCTAGTATCACCAGCGATATACTCATACTTTGCCTTCGTCAGATCGAGGCTTTGCCCACTGTAAAGTCCTAGCTCATATTGAGTGAGATATGGTTGGGTGGATATTAAACGTCGTCGACGAATCACAATGTAAATATGTTTGCGGTTTATGAGAGCTTCATTTCCGTGCGTTAGTTCAGAACGTCGACTAGATGTCGATGAAAAGAAAACTTGTTATGCGGACATCACCGTGGAGCGTCTCATGAAGGAAGGTGGGTCCCTCCTGCACATCGTCTTCAGACAGGATGTCAAGTCGTCATCCTCTTTAACGCAACGTGGCCCTGTCGTACTATCAGAAGTGCACATTGAAGTTTTGACGTTGAGAGATTCGTGACTGGTGCTTACTGCAGCGCGAGTAGCAATACCCTCTAGTATGATTTAGATGGGAAGGATATAATATCTTTCGCAAAGTGTTTGTCAACGAAAGACAAGATAATAGGACGGTAGGCTCGTAGCATTCAACGATCGATTATTAGTTCAGGGTCGACAGGGGACGCGCCCAAAAGCGGAAGAACATTTGGTTTTCAGGACCTCTGTCGTGGTATAGTGTATTGATCAAGAAAAGAGGCACATAGTTATGTCGTCAACTATAGTTTCCCATAAAAGTGATATCGTGAACACTACAGAGTTTTCGGAAAATCATGTCCCACGTGCTTTCGCGCGTTTTCAGAAATTCGGAAAATAGAGAAAAATATTGAAAACTCTAAAAAATTCCTGTGCGACGAGATCCAGCTTTTTTGAACATATACAACGCTTCTTTGAACCCTACTGTTGAAGAAACGGATTCCTTCGGCTGTAGGTGTTTCTTTGCCTTAAACACTTGCCGTTCTCCTTAAGTCTGCCATTCATCAAACCTTCTACGAGTGTAGGTATAACACGCCAGCCGTGGCCTGTAGAAAATACTTGGACGTCGAAGATATCTCTGATGGCCAGCCTCCTCTTCGACACCATCCACAACCCCTCATGCGGCTGGACGCCCACCAACATCACCCGGCGCCTGATGCGCTAACATTTGTGTAATCAGGCCTGAAAATCGGCTCTGTCTAAAGTTACCTTATCAGGGCTGATTCCGCCTGATCCGGTCCCAGGCATTTTTCCGACATAGTTCAAGGTTTACCATACATCCAAGTCCTCGGATGATCCCACGTTTTTCGCATTGGTCCAATTCAAGATGAATTCCTCATGGACGTTATTTGACACCTTTTCTCGTGGTTTCCCCAACCGGAAAATTCATTGTTGTCCCAAACGAGCATATACCCACGAGGCCTCCGACTCGGAAAAGGTCACAAGACGCCTGTTGATCAATCTTTCTGGATTGTAGAGCTGTCAATCTGTAACAAGAGATTATGGTGATGATCCACCCCGTATCTGAACAATGATACCAGTAACGTCTGGAACACTGCATTACATTCTGATGACATGAGCGGCTTTACGCAAACGGGACTTCCTCATCCTGCATCATCGCACAAGAGAGCGCTTACGAAAAACGCCTTCACATCATGGACAGGGTGACTGGACCATAGAGTTCAAAGCCTCGGATATCAATTCCATTTGGCCATCCTTTTCAAGGCAAATGGCGTGTCCTCAGGCGCCGTGCTCAGTTGTAAGATGCTGGAGAAGCCGCCGCTGTTCTCGCAGGAAGCTGAAGAGGCTTTGGGTAGTAGAAACCATCGAAACAACTGCTTGAACTCAAATCTGCTTCAGGACTTACAGAGGGATTGGGACTGTGACACAAGGGAACGCGGTAGCGGTTTCACTTACCTATTGTCAAGACTACCTGGTATCATCGACGATATACTCTCAACTTTTCCCTTTCGTCAGTCTGGGACATATTATCGGCTTACTTTTAAGCTTGCCACTGTAGAGTCGTGGTTAAACATTACTTTGCAATATTCGGGAGATATTAACGAAATTGCCGATGGATTAGCGTGTATGTCACACAGGCGTCGTTTGCGCTTGGTCCATCCCTGCATCCGTTAGATAGCTCGACTGGGGTCGTGTGAATTGTCCGGGTTCGTGCATGCGCTGGACAAAGAACCTGCAAAAAATAGCAAGGCTGCCAGTTCGGATTTGTGATATTGACAACCAAGGAATGTTCAACAGCGAGCTCTACAACCAGATGCGAAAAATCAACGCGTCATCGATTCCAACGCATAAAATTAAGCTCAAACGACAAGAGCCAGACCAAAAAAAAAACAGCCTTGCGCGCATTGAATTCCCCAGCAACAATCCTAACACACACATCAGCACCGTCCAACCCCACCCAAAGAAGCGGAAAAACCCACCAACGCACATTCATTCATCCATCCCTACTCCTTCCTCCTCCCAAAGAAAACCTCTCCCCAACCCACACTCCTCCCCACCGCCCCCTTACCCTCCCCCTCACCCCGTCCCCCACCCCCACCCGCCCCCTCCCCCGCCCCCTCCCCCACACCCCGCCCCGCGCGCCGCGCCAGCCGCCTCAATCTCGCAACCTCCTCCGCCCCCATCGGCCCACCAGCCACAAGCTGCTCGCGCACCTGCTCCAATATCGTCCGCTGCGCCTGCACGCGCGCGCGCGCGTCGTCCGCGGCCCTCCGCTGGCCGACGAGGTGTATCGAGAGCGTGATTATCGCCACGGAGTAGACCGCGTGCGGGAGGTATGGACTCGGCATTTTTTTCTCTTGGACGGATGACGTAATCGACTTGTTTGTGCGAGGAAATTCATTTCCGTGCATCCGCGCGTGGAACGTTGAAAATATGTAAAAACACAAAGCGCGACCCCGGGCCCGGGCCCATATATATATATATCCAGAGCGCGCACGCCGCGCCCCCCCCCCCCCCCCCCCCCCGCCCCCCCCCCCCCCCCCCCCCCCCCCCCCCCCCCCCCCCCCCCCCCCCCCCCCC
>JABCKQ010017714.1:0-10912 GCA_018857305.1 Termitomyces sp. T159_Od127 | reverse complement strand
CGCTGTTAGGCGTCGCTAAGAGCTGATGGACATTTTCCTATATAAAAGATTGTGGTCTACTGTTTACTTACTAGTTCTCCATGTTGGCAACTCAAGGGTCGCCAACGGTGACCTCGCCTACACTTTACTATATATACTGTACTTATGGCATGCAAAATAACAAGTTACCTTCACCGTCACCTCTTACGCTTGGGCTTCAGAGCTCAATCTAGTCTCTTATAAGTCTACTCTATGCCAAGCGCACTTTTGTACAGTGTCCTTTGTCTTGCCACTGGATCTACACCAGTGTACTAGGAATCCTTATGCCTTGCAACTGCAGCAGGCACCCTACACTTGGCAACTACGCTAAGCTTGCCTTCACTACTCCCTTACCGCTGTCCTCCGCTAACCTGTTTTCTGGGACCCTGCCCAGCTCACCTCAATTAGCGAGCCCAACGCTATACGCCTTGTGACTGCCTACCCAGACACTACTTGGTACAATTTTGGGCATCATCAGCATTCCAGCCTCTTTATTTTCACTCTGCTTCATTTTCTATTGTACTCGCCTCATATCTGCTCTGTTTGTTGCCTCTATTTGTCTCATACTCTAATTCCACTCTGCTCTACTCTTCATCTCTCTGCTCATCCTAAGTTCTCTTGTCTCTTCTGTCTTCAGCCTCCAGTCTCCACTTGTTCTGTTTCCCCTTTCCTTATCTTATCTTGACTCTTTCTCCTTTTGGCTCATTTAATCTCCACTCTTCTGCTTCCATCCCCAGGACCCGCTAAGTCCCCATGCTTGTCACTTCATTGAACCCCCAGACTTGCTCGCACACTGGTGCTTGCTCGTTCTGCTCTCCTGTCTCCCTGGAACTTGCGCCTATCCCGGCACTCGTCCTCCATCTTCTCCAGTACTCGCTCCCTATTCCAGCGCTACCAGCAATCCCCTACTCACCTCTCCTACCCTGCTTTGGTCTCCTATGCCTTGCGCTCCTACTGGTACTCTGCGTCTGTGGACATAGTGATCACCATGTAAGGTACTTGCCCAGTGGACTGAGCCCCTGTAGTCAGCAGAACCTGACAGGTAGAGGTCGTGGCACAGGAATAGCTGAAGCAGGAGTAGGTATTGAGTGCAGAGGAGCAGGATGCCAGAGAGTTACAATGGAAGTGGAGTGGTGAGCAGGATGTGCCCGGTGTAGCTCTCACTGAATCTCCAGGAGCTGCCATTGGTCCCAGGCCACCTTGTACCAGGAGGCAATTTGTTTGTTGTCTGGGCAGCCCTTGGCAAGATTGTTGATATGCTCCATTAAGGCAGGGTGCAGGCTATCTTGGAATGTGAGACACAGCTGCAGACCATCTAGATAGGCCGCTTGCTCAATCAACACCCAGAAGGAGTTGATGTACTCAGCCAATATCTGCTTTCTCTGCCTGTACTGTTCTCTGTTGTGTAGCGCTAGTGCAGCAGACTTCGCCAGATTGATCAGGAAAAACTCTGCTTGGAAATCCTTCTTAAAGGCAGCCCAGCCTGTAAAGCTTCCAACACCTCCAGGATGTCAGAGCACACGCAGTGCATAAGTGGAGGCCCATCTGGCCTTCATGTAGGACAGCATCCAAGCTATCTTCAATGCATCAGAGTCAAAGGCATCTCTGCTAAGGTGAATGTAGGTGAGGGAGGACTGGAGGAAATACTCTCTTGAGGCGCAGTCACTATCATACATGTTCAGGAGTGCTGGACGTGGTATCTGTGCCTGGAGACCTGCTGGGACCCCCAAGGCTACTGCTGAGACTGCTGGGGCTGCCAAAGAGGGCTCTGCCACCAGAGGTGGTGTGGTGCAAGGGGGTAGGTGCTCTAGTAGTGCCTGGAGGGACTGGGAAATGTGGTCGGTAGTTTGGTAGAGGGTGGAGAGTTTGGTAATGTGGTGGGTGAGAGAAGCTTGGGTCAGTTGCACCTGCATCTCTAGGTGTAGCAGGCAAGTCCAGGCCTCATCCTGAGGAGCTGGGGCATCTGGAGGAGTGTCTAGATTGGAAAGTCGAGATATAGAATTATACAGGTGTTTAAGCCTGGTGGAGAAGCGACAAATAGGGGCCTAGAGAGTCTTGGCAGGCTATGAGGAATCTGAAGAGAACAAGTCTAAGGATTCTCCACTGCTCAGTGTAGTGCATCAGCAGGTGGCAGAGGCATGGGAACAACTGTACAGGTAACTGGAGCTAAACTTAACCTTAGATAAAGTTCAAACAAGGAGTGCAGGAAGTTCTGAAGCTTTTTTAAAAAGAAAACAACCTTCAGAGATCTAGAGCAAGTCCTGGGGGTCTAGAGTGAGCCCGGAGAGTCTTGGGGAGTGGCATAGAAGGTGGGTTGAGGTGTTGTGATGTGCTAAAAATAGAAGTGAAATAGAAGTCCCTTAACAACTGCTACAAAACTGACCCCCTCAGCAACCATCACCACTATCCTCAGCAGCTCTTGGCTATTATTGCCCACCACTACCACCAGCCACTGCCACCCTTGGCACCCCCTTGGCCATCATTGCCTGCAGCTGCCACATCAGCACTGGCCCTGGCAATTTTCAGCGCTTCCTCTGGCTCATGCTGAGACCTTTTCCAGCCTCTACCAAGTGCTCATCACACATTACAACCATGCATCACTTCTGGTCTGACCTCCACACACCATGCCACTTGAATCCTTGCATTCTCACCATTTCATACCTTCTGCTCACCCATGCTCTCAAAGCAACAACCTTTCTTTAAAAGCTTCCCTTACGCTGCACAACCTGCACCAACATACACTGCAGCCTTGCACAATCTCTAGGCTTAATTGGGAGCCCTGGCACCACAACTTGATGCCAAGTCCTACCTACCACCTCTCATATAATAGCCGTTGGTATAGTAGTCTTCATATTGCACCCATAGTTCTGTCTTTCTGTCTATATTTTGTTTATATCTTGTGCTCCAGTTTCCTCTAGTTTTGATTCTGTTTTATCTTATTTTGTATTGTTTCTTACTTGTCTCATACCATCTTGCTATTCACATCTTTATTCATCTCATATCTTCACCTGAATCTATTCTTGCTTCTCTCTCTGTCTGCCTCAAGTCTCTAAGTCTTTTCTCTTCCTCTTATCCTCCAATCTCCATCTCTTACCATTCTTCATCTATTCTTGCATTGACTCTTTCTCTTTTTAGCTCAGCTAGATCTTTGTGCCTTATCTCTGATCTTAGGACTTGCCAAGTCCTTGTTACTCGCTCCAGTCTATAGATCCCCAGCTGTGAGACTCACTCTCAACCCTAGCACTCCTCTTCCACTCCTTTTCCACACCCCAGCACTTACACCCTCCACCCTGGCATGCTCAGCAGTTCCTGCTTGCCTGCCACTCACATCTTCAGTTCTGCCCCTGGTCTCACATGCCCTGTGCTCTTTGACAATATACACCATGCATGTGGACATTGTGTTTGCCATGTAAGGAATCACTCAGTGATCTGAGCCCCCATGATCAAGACTCTTCCTTACTCCCACATTCCTGATGTTCACTTATATATATACGTACCAGCCCACCAGCTACCAAACTGATGCTTATGGAAGACCAGTGCTCAAAAACTACTATGCCATGAGTACTCCACAGCCCTTGTATCCAGCGCTCCTAATCAAACACTACTCCACACTTGTTCCTAGATACTGGACTCCAAATCAGAACCAAGTACCCTATGGCCTCTTCATCAGTCAGGGAATTCCTCAAGACTGGCGACACAACTCTCTGCAGCCTACAGCAGAAATCTAATAGGTCATGCTCAGAAGCATGCTGGAGACACTACCTAGTGCCTGTTCACCCTTTGCCCTAGCACACACAAGCGCTGCCTTCTTTGCTATAGGCCAGTACTATGCCCAACCCACCCCTGCCATGCCACTGCCTCCTCTAGAACACCCCAACACCTACTACCTCTCCAAGCCATGACCCTCTGCAGCACCACCCATCCAAATCCCACCCTCTCCTCTGGAGTACCAGCAAAGGGCTGAGGCCTATGTCCAACAGCATGACAAGATTCTCTGCTCCCTCTGCATATTTGTAAAGGCAACCTCTGGGAGTTGCAGCTCATTCATGCAATTAGCGGAGAGAAATCCAAAGTTATATTAGGCATAATAATCAACAATACAATGGTAACTAATCACCTAGCAGAGGGAAATCCAAAAAAAACAAGTCTAAGGATTTCTGCTGCCTGGTGTGGTGCATCAGCAGGCAGTGGAGGCATGAGAACAGCTGTATACATGACTGGAGCTAACCTTAACCTTGAATAATTCTTGTATGGAGAGTGTGAGAAGTTTTGGAAGTTTGCTAAAATGGAAATGATCTCTGAAGATCTCCAGAGGTCTAAAATCAGCCTTGAAAGTTTAGAGCAAGCCTCAGGGGTCTTGGAGAGTGGTGCAGGAGGTGGGCTGGAGCATAGTAAAGTGCTTCAAAGGGAAGTCAGTGTAGACCAAAAATAAAAGTCCTCTGACAATCTCTCTAGCGGAATTTGCAAAGCACACTTGTGCTCTTCTCATCAGCTTAGAACATCACAACCTCTCTGAGACCTCAGAGCAATGGACCAATTGCCTCCTCAAGTTTCACAACTTCTACCAACAAGGTGCTATTCCCGAAATGCCCAAAACACTCTTTAAGTGGATGCAAACCTCCAGGACAAACTGTCCATTCTGGTGGATGAAATCCACACAAGTCCAAATCACCAGCATTTCAAGGACCCTATAGATCTAGTGCACTCATTCTACATGCAGCATGGGAAACTGATTGAAGCTCAGAACTTGATTCTTACTTTAATAGCCTGCTAATAGGAGGAGCTCAACACAGTGTCCAACATCTTAAAGGCTTTCAACTCCTTTGGAGGACTTTTTGACCAGCCTGCTGCCCACATTATTGGCTCTCAGTATGCCTCTGTGCCAACTCTCTCTACAATGCCTTCCACACCTGGGGCCAGCCAGCTGAAGCCAGGCCATGCTTTGACACTCTTCCTTGACCTCTGCTCACTGAAAACAACAATGCCTCCACCCACACTCTCTCTTACATAAATGAACCAGAGCTCTCTAGCAGTGAGTTAGCCCCTCCTGGCAGAATCTCTACTCCAGAGCCCCAACATGATTGCCTGCTCCACTTCAACTTGCATTAGCCTCATAGAAATGCACTGCCACTCGACAATCTCCATAACAACCTCCACCTCCTCTTTGCCAACTTATGGGCCTTGGTGCACCTTAATCTCCGTTTTTCCAAGGATGACCATGACTCTCTGCACCTCTGGAATCCCTGCTTGGCTGTCCTTTTGATGCCAATGTAGGACCACCACTATCTGGAAGACTCTTGCCTTCTTTCTGCTGGGCCCTAGGATCACCCTCAGGAAACAGCAGGCCACTCTCAGGCAGCAGACTCCTCAACAGCAGACCCTCCAGCAGCTGAGGCCCCACAATGAATTTCTTTTCCCCCCAGCATGGCAGGAGTAACAATTATTACTATTGCTACAACACAGCCCCCCTGCTTTGCAACCAAAACCATCTGGACAACATCCACAATGCGCTCACTCACAAAGGCAAGCTTGACATACAGAAGCCAGAACCCTTCCATAGTTGCAACCTCTGCAAATAAAGAGTATTCCTGATGCAGTGTTTTACTATGTTCCAAGCTAAGGCATTCACTTTCCAACTTGAGAGCTCGGCCAAAGAAAACTTCTTTAATCTTTGGATGTGCAATAATGAGTGGTTCATAATCTTCATTGTCTGCTTTAAAAAGAAGGCCTATAAGAGCAGCTGAAACTACAACACCCTCTAGTTTGCTCTTTGCCATGCCCTTCCTCAGTGCATCAAGAACATTCTCTGCTTCACACCCAAGCAACCCAACTACAACAATTACAAAGCCCTCATTATCCAGATCAACCAATTGTCAGGGAACTTTCATTTGACTTCCATTTTGGGCACATCACAATGCCCCAACCCACCTCCTATGCTACTCTCTAATGTCACAACCTGCTACTGACCCCCAAGACTCCAAACTCCCCAAAACCAGCGCTACCCAGCAAACCACCTCGGCAACTCCCAGCTATTACCACCTGTCACTGCCACCAGCCATCGCCACCACCAGCATTCCCCTGGCCATCACCACCTGTGACCACTACATCAGTGCCAACCCCAGCTATCTCTGGCACTTCCCCAACTGCAGCTGCCACATCAGCACCCGGCGCTTCCCCAGCCCGTTCCAAGACCCCCATTGTGCATCACAATCATGCATCACCTCAGACCCAACTCCCGCATGCCATGCCCTGCCTCTGCTCACTTCCTCACCGCTGTGCTGCTACATGTCTCTGTGCTTCCAGAGCAAGACCTCTCATGCTGCGCAACATGTCTCAACCTCCACCACTGCTTTGCGCAATCTCCAGGTCTTATCCTGAGCCTGGCGCCACAACTTGCTACCAGGACCCAGGCCTGAGCCCTGGGGCTTACCTACCACTCGGTGTATAAGTTGTAGAGTAGTCAGTAGCACTCCAGTCTTGATATTACCGTACCTTTTGTATTGTTTTGTCTCTGTCTTGTAGTCCTGCACGTCCTGGTCTCTATTTTTCAACTCTGCTTCATCTCTTATTGTACTCATCTTGTATCTGCTTTTCTTCGTTGCTTCTACTCACCCCATACTCTAATTCCATTTTTGCTTTCCTCTTCATCTCTTTGCCAACCTCTAAGTTCCCTTGTTTCTTCTGTCTCCTACCTCAAGTCTCGACTTGTTCTGTTTCTACTTTCCTTATCTTATCTCGACTTTTCTCTTTTTGGCTTGCTTAATCTCTGCTCCTCTTTCTTCCATCTCTGGGACTCGCTAAGTCCTCATGCTTGCTACTCCCAGTTTGTTGATCCCCAGGACTTGCTCATGCACCAGGGCTCGCTCGTTCCATTCTCTTGCCTCCCTGGGACTTGTGCCTACCTGGCACTTGTCTTCCACTCCTCCTTGGCACTTGCCCCCTATTCTGGCATTACAGGTGATCCCCCACCCACTTCTTCTACCCTGCTTCGATTTCCCACACCTCGTGCCCCTACCAGTACTCTGCATCTGTGGACACAGTGCTCACCACATAAGGTACTTGCCTAGTGGACTGAGCCCCTGTGGTCAGTGGAACCTGACACCTAGGACCCCTGAAGCTCGCTCTAAACCTCTGAAGATTTCTGGAGGTTGTTTCCTTTCTAGGAAACCCTCAGAACTTCTCACACTCCCTGTTCAAACATTATCCAAGGTTAAGGTTAGCTCTGGTCACCTGTACAGATGCACCACATCAAGCAGCAGAGAATCCTTAGACTTGTTCTCTTTGGATTTCCCTCTGCTAAGTGATTAGTTACTATTGTATCATTAATTATCATGCCTAATATAACTTCAGATTTCCCTCTGCTAGTTGTGTGATTGAGCCGCAACTCCCAGAGGTCGCCCTTACAACAATGGTATTGGGAGGACCACAGTGAGTACTTGGCACCCTGAGTGCCCTGGAACTCCTTTTGGAACTCCAATTGGCAGACTGGGGCCACTGCTGGTAACTGCACTTCCAGTGCTGCACTGCCTTCTAACTCTACCACACAACTGCTCTTTGAACAAAGACCCGCCAATGCCAACCAACCCCCAGATCCTTGCTCTCTAGCACAACTCAATGCTGACAACACCCATGAGCCTCTGTACCCAAATCAGCTTGACAATGATGCACCTTAAGACTCCCTTAACACCCCAGACTTTGCAGATGACAAGGAGGCCCTGTGCATTAGCAGGTTTAGGAACCAGCCCTAGATTAACGTGTCAAAGGAGATGCAGGAGCAGTGACAGCATATGAGAGCATGTATCTTGTGTAGTGAGCAAGGTCATTTCATCAAAGAGTGTCCTAAACACCAGGCTGTGGAACAAGCCATCTGGACCATTGACAGCAAGGACTGCAACTTCCAGTTTATGGAAAATAACTCAGCGGTTTAGATCTCAAAGATGCACTAAATCACAAATCAGACTTTAATATCTTCTCTACCCTGGCTACACACTTCTGCACAACAGCAATATTTCCAGACACCCTCTCAGCTCTCCTCTCCTCTTGATCCTCTCAGACTCTGCTCCTTTGCATTGCTCTTTCCTCTTTTGCTGCTCCAGTCACCATCCTGGTTGACAGAAGTGCCACCAACAACTTCATTGACAAATCTCTAGCAGTGCTAGCTGCAATGCCCCAGAAACTACCCACCTCCATTCACCTCAAACTCTTTGATGGTAGCTCCACCTTCACTGGTGACATCACTCACTACATGTAGACCACTTCCACCTTTGCCAACAGTCAGCAGCAAGACCCTATGACATTCCCTGCTACCAGTGCTTGTCTTGCTGCCATTCACCTCTGCCTCTAAACCACTGACAACCTCAGTGAGACTGGAGCCACTGATGCCTTAACAGCACTCTCAGACGACTCAGAAGAACCTCCTCCACCTGGCTGTTCCTGAGTGCACCCCTGGCCTTTTTTCTAACTCTGGGACATCCAGCGTGGAAACTGGGATAGCTACTATAAAGATGTTGTTGCTTAGGCGGCCATGGCTCTAGAGTCAGGATCCACCATAAAGGCCAAGTTGATTTGCATGGATGAATGGGCCCTCTGGAATGGGCTCCTAACCTTCTGGGACCACATTTATATGTCCAACATCCACAGTATGATGATTCTAATCACCTAGCAGAGGGAAATCCAAAGAGAATAAGTCAAAGGATTTCTGCTGCTTGATGCAGTGCATCAGCAGGTGGTGGAGGCATGGGAACAACTGTACAGGTGACCAGAGCTAACTTTAATTTTGGATAATGCTTGAACAGGAAGTGCGGGAAGTTCTGGAGGTTTCCTCAAAAGAAAATGACCTCCAGCAATCTTCAGGGGTCTAGAGCGAGCTCCAGGGGTCCCAAGGAGTGGTGTAGGAGGTGGGCAGGATGTAGTGAAGTGTCAAAAATGGAAGTTGACTGAAAGTCCTCTGACACCTTCACATAATTACACATGCTTTGTCTGGCCACCTCTGTCAGGTTCCGCTGACCACGGGGGCTCAGTCCACTGAGCAAATACCTTACGTGGTGATCACCATGTTCACAAATGCAGAGCACCGATAGGGTGTGAGGTGTAGGAGGCCAAAGCGGGGCAGGAGAGGAGTGCTGGGGAGTGTTGGTAGCGCCAGATGAGTGGGCAAGTGCTGGGGGGGGTGGAGAATGGGTGCTGGGGGTAGGCACGAGTCCCAGAGATACAAGAGAGTGGAACAAGCAAGCGCCGGTGCGTGAGTGAGTCCCAGGGTTCAAGAGATGATGAGCATGGAGACTTAGCGAGTCCTGGGGATGGAAACAGAGATGCAGAGATTAAGTGAGTCGAAAAGAGAAGGGATCAAGATAAGATAGAGGGAAAGGGAACAGAACAAGTTGAGATGCAGAACTGGAGACAAAAGAGACAAGAGAACTTAGAATTGAGAGAGAGAGAAGGAGCAAAGCAGGGTGGAATTAGAGTAAGAGATGAATGGAGATGACGCAAGGAGACGATATGAGATGAGTATGATAAGAAACAAAGCAAAGTGAAAATAACGAGACCGGAACACACGAGAAGACAGGATAGAGACAAAACACAATGAAACAGTATGGAAGTTATGGTAATATCTAGACTAGAGTACTACTTACTACTCTACGACTGATATACTATGCAGTAGGTAGGCTCCAGGGCTCAGGCCTGGGTTCCAGTGGCAGGTCATGGCACCAAGGCTTGGAGTGAGACCCAGGGGCCATGCGGGGTGGAGTGGGGGTTGAGACATGTCACGCGGTGCAGAGGTCTTGCACTGGGAATGCAGAGATATGTGGTGGTGGGGCAGTGAGGAGGGGAGCAGGAGTGGGGCATGGCGTGTGGAGGTCGGGTCGGTAGTGATGCATGATTGTGATGCATTATGGGGGTCTCAGCACAGGCTGGGGGTGTCAGGTGTTGCTGATGCCGGCACTGATGTGGCAGTTATGGGTGGTGTGATAGCCAAGGCCGGCGCTGATGTGGTAGTCACAGCGGTGATGGCTGAGGGAGTGCCAGGAGTGGCGGTGGCTGGTGGCAGTGACAGGTGATGATGGTTGGGGGCTGCTACAGGGGTTGGCCAGGTAGCGGTCCAGGCCCAGGGCAGTCATGAGGGTCGTTTTGGGGAGGGTTGGAGTCCCGGGGATCAGTAGCGGATTGTGACAACCTCAGCCAAAAGAGCACTGTCCATCATGCACATATATAAGGATGTTTAGTTAGACAACACCCTCAGTCAATTATAAAAGACTGAGGGTGAATACTTGCATTCATTTATTGATGTAAATAACTTACACTTCCATGTTTGATCTTAGCTACAGTACAATGATTAGTTGATTATAAGAGACTGAGGATTAACTTCCATGTTTGATCTTAGGTCATCTCAGCTTGATTTCCTACACAGAACACTAACAAATCATTCTGATAATAGCCAGAAGTGAACTCTCAATGAAACCTATATTTAGTAATAGCACATAACCATGACATCATCAACTCATTTCAAGGTCTACAAAGTAGACAATGCTTTACTATCCATTTGCCTGCCAAAATTTATCTTCAAATTTTGCTCTCATGTGACTTTGGCCTCATATGATGATGGTTTTGCTAGCTGGTTGAATGAATCTGTCTTTAAATTTTGCTCCCTTTCAGCAATTAGTGTTGTCACATGATGTGTTGTGCTAGCCAATTGTTGAATCCTTGTCTTCAAATCTTGCTCCCTTTTGGCAATGACTCTCACCAACTATCACTTACCAGCTGTCCATCTTGTTTTAAAATTTTGTTCCCTTCCAGCAATTAGTGTTGTCACATGAGGCGTTGTGCTAGCCAGTTGTTGAATTCTTGTCTTCAAATTGTGCTCCCTTCTAGCAATGACTCTCACTGACTATCACTC
>JABCKQ010017713.1:0-10928 GCA_018857305.1 Termitomyces sp. T159_Od127 | reverse complement strand
TCGTGACTGCACAGCCACCCTCACTCAAAGACCACGCCCTGTTCTCCACTCGTACCTCGCGAAAACCAGGCCAACCCTCTTGAGTCGCCTCCATCGATTTATATCAAGATCGCCTGTGTATTGCCGCGCCATGTCCTTGGCTGCTGCTGCAAAGCTGAATCCTCCAGTGAGGGATCTCGTCGTGGCCTTTACAGAGAACGGTACGCGACATGTCGGCGACGCGGAGAAGGACCAGCAGGAAGTAGCAGAATGGATTGAGAAAGCCGCGCAGCCTGATGTCGCCAGCGCAGCCAGCATCCAGGTATTGTTCGTTCCATGAAATGCGACTTGGCTCAACTAGCACAGAGCCTCAACACTGCGCTCATTCCACGCACGTACCTCGTCAACAACACGCTGAGCGCCGCAGACGTCGCCATCTACGGCGCCCTGCATCCCTACTTTGTACGCCCGTCCGCCGTTCCCACGCGCCCCTCGCTGACCGCGCCAGTGACTAGTCCCAGCTCCAGCCGCCACAATACTACGCGTGCATCTGCTGCACCCTCCACCTCTGCCTCTGCGCAAAAACCGCAAAAGACTGAAAAGAAGGAGAAAGAGAAAAAGGACGCGTCGGCAGAACAGCAGTCTGGTAAGAAGGGCGCCGGCTGCAGACGATGGCGAGCCTGTGCCATCCATGATTGACTTGCGCATCGGGAAGATCGTCGATAGTGAGTATTGTTATTGTGTCTTGGGAGAGCTTGATTATCGATGTCGCATTTCGTAGTCATGAAGCATCCTGATGCGGACAGTCTCTACGTCGAGGTGCGTGCAGCGCTCTACCCCCGTCCTCGTCGTTGATCGGACATGATACGTTTATAGCAAATTGACTTTGCTGAGGAGACGGGCCCGAGGACCGTTGTTTCCGGGCTGGTGGTTTACATCCCGATCGAGCAGATGCGCGATAAACTCCTGGTCGGCGTATGCAACTTGAAGTCGGCGAATATGCGTGGCGTCAAGAGCTTCGCGATGGTTCTCTGTGTGAGCTACTTCTTTTTTTTCCCGCGGTGGCATTAGCATCCGACTCATGTCGTCAAAAGGCGACATCGAAAGAGGGAAAAGAAGGAGGTGTCGAGCTCGTCCGGCCGCCTGAGGGCGCAAAGCCAGGCGACAGGGTGTACTTTGAAGGCGCGGACTTTGAGAGTCAGTCTTTCACTCAATATCAACGACTCATGTTCATGCGTCTCTTCCTTGCATTTACTACAGATGCCCAGCCCCTTGCCCAGCTGAATCCGAAGAAAAAGATCTTCAAGACCATCCAGCCCGGTAAGATCTAAAATCTGTGTATTTGTGATGTTTGTTGATGTTTCCTAGGCTTCACCACTCTCGAGACGCGGGAGGCTGCATGGGTGAACCCCGCGACGAAGAGCGTGCATAAGATCCGCACGAAGGACGGTTTCTGTATTGCACCGACGTTTGTTGGCGCGTCGTTATCGTAGAGGATAGACGTAACCTGACGTGATGGACATTCCATGACTCGCCTTCACCGGTCCTGTCCTCGCTCAGCTCAACCAGAAGAGAAACATCTTCAAGACCATCCAGCCGGGTAAGCGACCTGAACTGCGTGTGTATGCACATTCGTGATAGGTGTTGATGTGGGCTTTAGGCTTCCCACTCTTGTGATGCGAGAGGCTGCATGGGTGAACTCTGCTACGAAGAGCGTGCATAAGATGAAGGATCATCTTGGGTTCTATAAAAATTACCGTATGATCACCAAAAAACCTAAAACGGAGACCGAGATGAGTACACAGTACATGCCTTTTTTTCCCTTCTTTTCCACGCTTACAGGCGGAGGCCAAAAAAGTAATCACGTCCAACACCTCTTTTCCTCACAAGCTCTATGAGTATTATGTGATGAAAAACGCAGCATTATTTTGGGCCTCTGGTAAGCATGTCATTTCTGGGATTTCTGATCGTGCTAAGAATGCACATCTTAAACAAGGGGGAACGGGTGAAGAAGCTCCTGCATGATTTGATGAGCCTGAACTCGGCCGAGCATCATCAGAAAATACTCACACTGTGTTCTCACACATGACATGTACCTAGTTGTTTTCCTGCAATACAATGCATGTGTGAAGAGACTGGCATGATCAAGGGTGGTATGAAGAGGTGAGCATTGATGATATGTACTTATAGAGAGATCTTGTTCTGTTGTTCAGTGTTGGCCATAAGGGTTACAGGTTAATAAGGTTTAAGACTTAGCTAAAGGTTCATGTCAACATGAAAGGTTCATAACCATTGCTTAACCCTGAGATACATGGATGACTCATAATTAATGACAATTAATGAAAAGATTTGGCAGCAGAGAATCTCTAGCAAATTTTGAACTATGAGTCCTACTAGTTTTATTATAATGCCCTCTGCAAAATCTGAAATATGGCAGCTCTTTCTCACCAGCACCAAACAAAATGGGTCCCACCTCCACGCACACTGTCTTTGTCACAACCCACTACTGACCTCCGGTACTCAGCCCCAGCCCCAGGACTCCCACCTTCCCAAACCAGCCTCCATGACATCTTGGGCCCAGACCGCTACCTGACCAACCACCCCAGCAGCCTTCAGCCATCACCACCCATCACTGCCACCAGCCACTGCCACCCCCAGCACTCCTCAGCCATCACTGCCTGCAGCTGCCACATCAGTGCCGGCCCTGGCTATCCCTGGCGCTTCCCCAGCCACAGCTGCCACATCAGTGCCTGCCCTGCAAACCCTGGGTGCTCCTCCCCAGCCTGTGCTGAGGCCTCCCCCAGCTCCTACTAAGACATCCATCACGCATCACAACCATGCATCACTCCTGGTCTGACCTCTGCACACCATGCTCCCTCTTTGCTCACCTCCTCGCCTCAATGCCATTCTATGCCTCTGTGCTCCCAAAGCAAGGCCTTCCTTTGGGAGCTTCCTTTGCACTGCACAACATGCATCGACCACCACTGCTGTCTTGCACAATCCCTGGGCTTCATCTCAAGCCCCAGCGCTGCAACTTGTCACCAGGGCCTGGACCTGTGTCCTGGGGCCTACCTACTGTCCAATATATAAGTCATAGAGTAGCATCAAGTACTCTAGTCTTGATGTTGCCATACTTCCTGTCTTTAGTTTTGTGTTTCAGTTTCATTCTCCAGTCTCTCATGTCCTAGCTTCCATTTTATGACTTATCTCATTTTTGTCTCATACTCATCTCATATCACCTTGGAACTCTTGTCTTCATTCATCTTGTATTGTCTCCAATCTAATCTCTGCTTCTCTCTCCACCTCAAGTCTCTAAGTCTCTCACTCTTTCACTCTCATTCTACTCTTGCCGCTCTTTGTCTTGCTTCCTTTTTCCTTCCATCTCTCATCTTGACTCTTTCCTTTTTTAGCTTGGTTAGATCTCCATGCCCTTATCTCTGATCCTGGGACTCATTCTCATTCCAGTGCTTGTCTACCACCCTCTCCTCGCAACTCTGAGACTCACTCTCACCTTGGCACTTGTCTTCCAACCCTCTCCCTTAACCCCAGTACTTGCATTCCAGCCCCAGCATGACCAGTAATTCCCTGCTCACCCACCGCTTGCACCCCCAGTCCTGCCCCTGGTCTTGCACACCCTGTGCTCTCAACAGTACTGTTGCATTCATAGGCATTGTGCGTGCTATGTAAGGATTTGCCCAGTGGTCTGAGCCCCCATAGTCAGTGGAACCTGACAGTCTTGGCTGTTTAAAAAAGTGCTGTCCTGATGGAAAAATTGTGGAGTTAGATAAGAATGGATTTCCAAAGTTATCATCTAAAAATTGGGTCACAAAAGGTTTGCTGAGCTTACCATCCAATTGTGGGTCCAAACTGATAATGCCAAACCTGAAGCATGTAAAGAGGATGTTGGTGGTGTCCTTGGAGTCAAAGAGTCCATGATTGCGCACATTCTAGGAAAGAATTCATGCTCCAATGTATCAACTCAGGCTCAAAAAATGGCTAAAGCACCTAAGAAGGGCAAAGGAAACAGGTCAAAGGACAAGGCATTGGAAAATGAAGCAGATGATGAATGGGAAGGAAAGAAACAAAAGAAGCTACTCACAAAGGTTGAAGCTGTCAGGTTCTGCTAACCATGGGGGCTCAGACCACTGGGCAATTCCTTACATGGCAAACGCAATGTCCATGTGCATGGTGAGTACTGTTGATGAATGCAGTGCATGTGACACCAAGAGGCAGGGCCAAGGGTGCAAGTAGAAGATAAGCAGGGAGTGCTGGTCACATCCAGGGTGAAGGGTGTCAGAGTGGGTGCTAAAGTTGTGGAGAAGGGATGGAAGATGAGTGCTGGGGCTGAGAGTGAGTCCCAAGGCTGGGAGGGTGAGTAGTGGGGACTTAGCAAGTCTCAGAGGATCAGAGATAAGGGTGCAGGGATCTAGCTGAGCTGAAGTATAGAAGAGTCAAGGCAAGAGATAGAGGATGAATGGAATGGAAATGAAGACCAGGGGAGAGAATAAGACATGGAAGAACTTAGAGGCTTGAGGAAAAGAGAGAGAGATAGAAGCAGACACTGAATTCAGAAAGGAAATACAAGTCAAGTAGAGACAAGACTAACAAGGCAATATGAGGTGAGCAAGAAGAGATATGAGTCAATACAAGACAAAATAAACAAAGTCAAAACTAGAGGACTGGGACACAGGACACAAAACAAGACAGAGATGGAAACATGGGACTATGGGCAATATCAAGACTACTGTATGCTACAGCTTATATACAAGAGGTAGTACAAGTCTGAGCCTTGGTGATGAGTTGCAGCACTGGGGCTCCCAATGAAGTTTGGGGATTGTGCAAGACTGCAGTGGGCATCAGTGTAGATTGTGCAGTTCAAAGAAAGCTCCTCAAAGGAAGGACATTGCTTTAGCAGCATGGGCAAGCAGAGGTATGGAATGGCAAAGAGGTGAGGAGTCAAGCAGAGGAGGGGGTGTAGTGTGCAGAGATCAGACCAGGGGTGATGCATTGTCATGATGCATGATGAGGTGTTCAGTGGAGGCTGGGGCAAGTGTCAGGTTCCACTGACCACAGGGGCTCAGTCCACTGGGCAAATCCTTACATAGCATGCACAATGTCCACAAATGCAATGGTACTGACAAGAGCACAGGGCATGTGAGACTGGGGCAGGGCTGGAGGTATGAGTGGCGGTCAATCAAGTGATCACCGGTCATGCTGAGGTGAGGAAGTGAGTGCCAGGAGTGAGGAGGGGGTTGGAAGACAAGTGCTGGGGAAAGCACAAGTCCTGGGGATGCAAGGTAGTGGGAAAGACAAGAGCTGGGGAGCAAGAGGCTACTGGTCAGGTAGCCGGGGCAAGCGAGGGGACTTAACAAGCCCCAGAGTCAAAGATAAGGGGTGCAGGGATCTAAGCAAGCCAAAAGAGGAAAAAGTCAAGACCAGAGAAGGAAAGGGGAACAGATTGAGTCGAGACTGAGGCAAGAGGAGAGAAGAAAGAGGAAAGACTTAGAGACATGAGGCAGAGACAGAGAGAGAAAGCAGAGTAGATTGGGAGTAGAGATGAGTAGAGACAAGAGAAACAAGACAATACAAGACAAGTACGGAACAAAAATGAGATAAGTCAAAAAATGAAAACCAGGACACATGAGACTAACAAGACAGAGAACAAAACACAAAACTAGAGACAGAAGTTTTTGTTCCTCTTCCCTCTATCTTATCTTGACTCTCCTTTTTTGGCCTGCCTAGATCTTCACCCCCTTTAAGCTTAATCCTCAGGACTTGCTAAGTTCTCTCGCTTGCCCTGGCTATCTAATCAGTAACCCTAGAGCTTGCTCACCTCCAGGGCTTGCTCACCCCCAGGGCTTGCATCCCCCACTGCCCTCACAACCCTGAGACTTGCGCTCTCCTGGCAGGCATCTTCTGACCTCCTCCTTGCCCTCAGCACTTGCTTCCTTGCCCTGGCGCAACCAGTGATCACTTGCTCAACCACCGCTTGCACCCCCAGCTCTGTCCTGGTCTCTCACACCCTGTGCTCTTGACAGTACCACTGTGTTTGTGAACATTGTGCATGCCACATAAGGATTTGCCCAGTGGACTGAGCCCCTATGGTCAGTGGAACCTGACATAATATTAAGACTCCCCCCTTTATCCTCACGTTCACCTATGGCCACTTACATGCACACCTACCAGCCTGCCGGCTATCAGACCAACACTTACAGAAGACCAGTGCTTGAAAACTATTATGCCATGAGTACTCCACAACCTCTATATCTGGCTCCGATCTAACACTACCCCACACTCATTCCTAGATACTGGGCCCTGGATCAGAACCAGGTACTCTATGGCCCCTCCATCAGTCAAGGTATTCCTCAGGATTGGCGATGTAACTCCTTACAGGCAACAGCAGGAACTCACCAATGGGTCCTACTTGGAGGCATGCCAGAGACACCCCCCAACACCTGGGCATCCTTGGCCCCAGCACATGCTAGCACTGCTTTCCTTGCCCCAGACCAGTATTATGCCCAGCCTGCCCCTGCCCTGCCCCTGCCTCCTCAGGAATACCCTAAAACTTACTACCTCCCCTGACCTCGACCCCTTGCAGTACCATCTATCCACACACCTCCCTTCCTCCTGAGCCACCAACAGGTCAAAGGCTACATCCAATAGCATAACAAGATCCTCTGCTCTCTTTTCATATCTCCAGCAGAGTTTGCAAAATGCACTTACACCCTCCTCATCAGCTTAGGACACCACAATCTCTCTGGAACCCTGAAGCAATGGGCTGATTGCCTCCTCAAATTCCACAAGCTTTACTAATGTGGAGCCATCTTTGAGAACATCTGGAACACACTACAAGTGGATCTCAACCTCCAGGACAAACTGCGCACTCTGGTGGACGAGATTCACATCAGCCCCAACTCCCAGCATTTTGAGGATCCCATGGACACTGTACACTTGTTTCACGTGCAACAAAAAGAACTGATCAAGCCCTGGGACCCTGCTCCTGCCCTGGTACTCTGCCAGCAGCAGGAGCTTAATACAGCATTGAACATTCTAAAAGCCCTCAACCCCACCAGAGGACTTTTTGATCAGCTTGCTGCTTGCACCATTGGTCTCTCAGTGCACCCCCATGCCAACTCCCTCCTCAGCGCCTTCTGCACCTGGGAGCACCCCGCTGAAACTACCCCATGCCCTAGTGCTCCTTCCTGACCCCTGCCCGCCAAAAACAACAACGCCTCCATCCACACCCTTCACACCCTTTTCTACATCAATGAACTTGAGGCCCCTGGCAGTGGATCGGCCCCTCCTGGTGGAGCCCCTACCCCAGATTTTCAATGTGACCACCCCACTCACTTTGACTTGCACCATCCCCATGTAATGCCTCCCCTCCTTGCAACAACCCTCCATCCCTTCACCAATTCACAAGCCCTGATGCACCTTGACCACCCCTTCCAGGGACCACCGTGACCCCCAGCCCCCCAGGACCCCCACCTGGCCACTTCCTCAATACCAACATGGGACCACCACTCCTTGGAGGACCACCACCTCCCCATTGGGCTCAGGAACCACCTTCAGGGAACAATGGCAGACCACCACCTAGCAGCAACCCTCTCAACAGTGGACCCTCCAGCAGCTGGGGCCTTGCAATGGATGCATTCCTCCCACAGTGTGGTGGAGGTAACAACTACTATTACTACTACAATGCAGCACCCCTGCCCTGCAACCCCAACCCCTAGGATGACATCCACAATGCGCTAATATGTGAAGGCAAACTCGACCTCCAGAAGTTCAAACCCTTCCATGGCCATGACCTCTGCAAATGGAAAGTCTTCCTTACCCAGTGCCTCACAATGTTCCAAGCTAAGCCCCTTACCTTCCAACTTGAGAGCTCACATGTTGCCTTTGCTGCCTCGTATCTGCAGGGCATCACCTTCAACCACTACATGGCATTGCTCCAGTTTGACCTTAACAGCCTGGTCCTATCCAACTGGCAGGCGTTCGCACAGGAGTTCTCAAGTAAGTTTGGTGTATTTGACACTGTAGCAGAGGCCAAGGAAAACCTCTTCAATCTTCAGATGTGCAACAACAAACAGTTCACCACCTTTATCGTCTGCTTTGAGAAGGAGGCCTATGAGACTGGTTGGAACTACAACGCCCTCCGGTTTGCTCTTCACTGTGCCCTACCCCAACACATCAAAGATGTCCTCCACCTCGCCCCCAAGCAGCCAAACTATGATGGTTACAAGACTCTCATCACTCAGATTGACCAACGGTATTGGGAGGACTGCAGCAAGTACTTGGTACTCTAAGCACCTTGGAACTCCTCTGGAAACTCCAACTGGCAGATCAGGGCCACCGCAGGCAGCCAGACCGCTGGCACTACACCACCTCCCAATCCTACCATGTGACTGCCTCCTGGACAAGGACTGACCAATGCCAATTGACCCCCAGAGCCCTGCATGGGCTTTATTTCCAGACACCCTCTCGGCTGACCTCCCCTCTCAATCCTTGCAGACTCTACTCTTCCACACCACTCTCTCCTCCTCACCCACCTCTGTCAACATGCTGGTTGACAGCAGTGCCACTGACAACTTCATTGATGAATCTCTGGCGATGCTTGCTGCAATGCCCTGGAGACTACCCATCTCCATCCACCTCACTCTCTTCAATGGCAGCTCTACCTTTGCCAGTGATATCACTCACTATGTACAGACCAATCTCACTTTTGCCAACGGTTAATGACAAGACCTCTGGTTGCTTGTGACCCATCTGCATGCCTCTGCTCCCCCTCCTCATTCTGAGCCTCCCCTGGCTATGTTTCATCAACCTCCATGTTAACTGGTGACATCTCACCCTCCACTTTGACTGGCAAACACCAGAATGCCCAGAGCTCATCCTCTTCGATGTCACCACCCCAGTCAGTGCTGCCAACCACCCCTGCACTCCTCTGCAGCTCTGCTCAAAGTCTGCCTAGTTGTTCATCATTGACATCTGACTCAGCAACTCTCCACAAGTCCTCACTGCCCTCATCAACAGCAGAGCCACCAGCATGTTTGTTAGTGACCAGCTTGACCTCATCCACAACCCCCTCGATAGACTCCTGGAGCTACAACTCTTTAACGGTAAGCCCACCACCACTGGGCCTATCACTAAAACACACTCCAGTTCCATTGTACTTGACCATAGTCTACAGTTTCCAGTTGACCTCCTGGTCACGCAGCTCTTGGAGACCACCCTCATCATGTTAGGGCTACTCTGGCTACACAACGTCAACCCTGACATCAACTGGAGGGACCTCACCATGAAGTTCCCTGGCACTGGTGCTGGTCTCGCTGCTGTCCACCTCCACCTTCAACCCACTAACAACTCCAGTGAGGCTGGAGCTACTGGCACCTCAACAGCACCCCTAAACAACTCTGGTGACCTTCCCCCACCTTGACCCAACCTGGGTGCACCCCCAGCCTTCCCCTCCAACATCTCCCACTACAAGTACAAAGGCCCCAACTACTCCACCTGGCGCCTCCAAGCTACCTGGGACACCAACAACATGGATCAGCCACTTAGCCCCCTTGACCTGGAAGCCCTCAACATCAAAATCATTGGCCCAGCCCTCTTTGCTTGCATCATCCAGGACAGCACCCCCACCTTCCAACTCCACATCTCCCCGGTGCTCCCAGAAGAACACTTAGGCACTGACACCACTACTCCAGAACCAAGAATGGAGGAACAAATATTACACAAAGTAGTTCCCCCAGAGTATCATGAGTTCACTGACATGTTCTCCAAAGGCAGCACCAAGGAGCTCCCCCCACATAGGTCATATGACCACAAAATTGATCTCAAAGATGGCACTGCATACAACATATCAGAAGTCAAACTCCATGCACTCAAGGATTATCTCAACAACATGCTTGGTAAAGGCTTTATCCAGCCTTTGATCTCTGCCACCAAGGCTCCAGTCCTATTTGCCAAGAAGAAGGATGGTTCTCTATGCCTTTGCATCGACTACTGGGGCCTCAATCAAGTCACCAAAAAGAACCGGTATCTACTTCTCCTCATTGGTGACCTTGTTGACTGCATCCACAGCACCAAAGTCTACACCAAAATCAACCTCCACTCCAGCTATAACAACGTCCATATAGCCCTGGGGCATGAATGGAAAACCACCTTCCGCATCTGCTATGGCCTTTTTGAGTACCTCATGATGCCCTTCAGTATGACCAATTTGAGTACCTTGTGATGCCTTTGAGTATGATCAACTCCCTCGCCACCTTCCAGTACTTCATGAACAACATCTTCCATGACATGAATGATGTTTTCATTATTGTGTATCTGGACAACATCCTGATCTATTCAAACTCGCTGGAAGAGCACGACCACATCTGCTGTGTCCTCAAACAACTCCAAGAGTACCACCTACACACCTAACCGGAGAAGTGCTCATTTCACATCACCGAAGTTGAGTACCTCGGCGTCATCATCACCCCAGATAGCATTTGCATGGACTCCACCAAGGTGGAGGCCATTCTCAACTGGCCTCTGCCCTGGAACGTAAAAGAGGTGCAGTCCTTTCTTGGTTTCACCAACTTCTACCACTGGTTCATTGATAATTACTCTGAGATCACCAAACCCCTCAACCAGCTCACCAGAAAGGACACCCCGTGGAACTGAGACAGCAAGTGCCAAAGCATATTCACCCTCCTCAAAGAAGCCTTCACCTCTGCCTCCATCCTCTGCCACTTTGACCCCTCCCTCCCTATTGTTCTCAAATGCAATGCCTCTAACTATGCCATTGCTGGTATACTCTCAAAGATGGACCCTGGCAGTGACAAGCTCTGGCCCATCACCTTCTACACTTGCTCAATGATCTCCATGGAGCTCAACTACAACATCTACGACAAGTGACTCCTTGCCATCATTGAAGCCTTCAAACAGTGGTGGGCCTACCTTGA
>JABCKQ010017712.1:0-10986 GCA_018857305.1 Termitomyces sp. T159_Od127 | reverse complement strand
AGGTAAATGAGTTTGTGGAATGTCCACAGGATTCTCAGCAGAAGTGATAGTTTGAATAGGCTGATTAATCTGTCTTGGCCTCCTGGTTCTTCTAAGTGGTGGTGGAAGTGGTGGTGGCACCATTCTAGGCACAGGGTTTTGTAAAGGAGTATTCCATCCCTCAGGTAAATGAGTTTCAATTATAACCATAGAAAATGGATCATCAGCAGCTGCAGGCTGTCTAATAGGCCTTTCTGAAGAGCTAGAAGCAGTAGCCAAAGATTGGTTATTGCTTCTAAATGTCATATTCCCAGAGCTCATATTTCCCCCAGTTCCCATATCCCCAGTGCCCATATTTCCCCCATGTCTCATATCCCCAGTGCCCATATTTTCAGCTCCAAAATGAAGTGGTGGCACAATCACTGATCTATTATTATTTCTATTTGCATCACAATCATTAGAATCAGTCATTTGTAACTGTTGAAGTCTATTTTGACTCCTTGCTTGTTGCCTTTGACTTTCAGGAGTGATGAGTGGTTGAATGTTAGAAGGAGTAGTTGGAGATTGCCTGAATAATTGAATTCTAAGCATTTCAATAGTTCAAAAACATTAATAGTCATTGAGTATATAAACAGTCTTAGATCTTCAAAAACATTACTTATAAGCTGTTTTCAATAATATTTCAATATTAATCCATGAGTAGTTGAAGCATACTTATAATTGTCATGTGGTGTCTGTTCCACATAATTGAATCCAGGCCTTGTTTGGTCATGTTGTGGCCAAAACACCTGAGGCATGAAAAACACTGTCCACTAAATTATGCTCAGACTTAGTTGCAAAAATCGGAAAACCTCAACACATTTTTAAAACTCTGCTTGTTACATAATCAAAGTTACTTAAAATGGCCTATTTTTATGTCAGCATTTTGAATTTACATGCTTGTCACATATATTATAGATCTAGTCAAATCCAATATTCAGTCTGATTCAGCTACTGCATGAAGCATGCAAGATTGTTCTATCTGTAGCCACCAGCTACAAGCTTCCTCCTTGAAGGGAAGTAAACCATGAGATTAATCTCATAGATGATAGCAACCAGTATAAGTACCACTTGCTCTGCTATCTGTGAGCACTTCAGGATCAACTGCAGGAGAAAACCAACCACTATATTAATGCAAAGTGGTGGGAACCACAACCAGTGATGCAGGCTGCACCACTATTGTATATTCTCAAGAAGGATGATAAATGGCTTTTGATGCATGTCAGTGCAATGATAATACTATCAAAGATGTGATGCCACTTCTTAACCAAGAAGTCATAGAAGAGGATATTGCCAAAGCAAAAAACAGGCCAAAGATTGACTTGACAAATGCATATGAGCAAGTTTGCATTTGCAAAGAGGACATACCTAAGACATTGTTCTTATCCCTAATGGGGACCTTTATCAGCAATTTAATGTAGATAGGCAACTGTAACACCCCAGCAACTTTTCAGAGGTTAATGACCTCAATTTTCTGAAGCATTATTAGAAAGTGTATGCACATCTATTTAGATGACATCTTCATCTTTTCAGACTCCATAGAGAGCATGAGCAGCACTTATATGTCATGTTCAAACAACTATGACAAGTGAGATTATATTTCAAATATGGAAAAATGTGAACTGTATGCAAATAGTGTGGACTGCTTGAGGCACATCATCAATGGGCATGGCATCCATCTGGATGCAAATAGACTCAACAGAATTTGGGAGTGGCATACACCATGTAACTACAACAACATTGTTTTGTTGGTCTAGTAAACTATATTGGTAATTTTTTACCAGACATTACTGCATATATGGGCCATCTCATGGCTATAACCCAGAACAGGTCAATGTCTCATTGGAAACCACTACATCAGCAGTGCTTTGAGACAATCAAGCAAATTTGTGTTAAGACACCAATTATTTGGCCTATAGACTCACACATTGATGAGCCAATTTGGCTCATTTGTTTTATATAAAAGACTGAGTCATGTTTGGCCAAGGCAAGACATAGAAAACCTGCAGACTGGCAGGATTCATGTCTAGGTGCATAGCAGAATTATGCAGTACACAAGTCAGAAATGCTCACAATTTTAGAAGCCCTTCCGAAATGGAAGAATAAATTGATGGATTATATTATCATGGATCACAAAGTGCTAGAGTTTGTCAAAACTCAAGTGCATTTGTCACCATGACAACATTGATGGATTGACTATATGTCACAATATCAATTTGATATTATGGATGTTCAAAGTGAATTGAACAAAGTCACAGATTGTTTATTGTGATACTTTGAGAATGATACATTCAATGACATGCATGATATTCATGATTATGTATAAGTGGACAAGCATATAAGCTTAGAGGGCAAGGACTTGCCCTCATATAAATTCCCAGAGATCATGGAATGGTCTGTGGAGATACAAGCCATGAGGGCTCAGGAAATCTGCCATAGTAAACAACTGAGGGAACAGATTGAGGCAAGAAACCTTGAAACACAGAACCTTGTTACTGTGGAACAGGCTGATAGTCCAGCTGTGGCCTAGTCTGTCCACCTCAATAAAATTACCCTTGTGCAATCACTTGAGATAGGTGATGGTCCTAAGCAGGCAATATTGCACAACAATGCACAGTTGTGTGCACATATATGGCAAGGGTACTTGCAGGACAGACTCTTTGTCAAGATTCTTGACAAACTAAGTGAGCATAATGCTTCACTGTTGTGTGTGAGCTTGTCTTTATCGAGAATGTAGCAGGAACAAAGAACCTGTGCATACCTAGAGACAGATTGTTGATATTAATGATACTAGAGCAAGGTCATCAGACAGTTGAGCACCAAAGTGCCCAAGGAGTGCTAGATTATGTGTGTTGCTGGTACTGGTGGCCTCAGATGGCCAAAGAAACTGGAGAGTTTTGCTCTACTTGCAAAATATCTCAACGTATAAAAGTGTCAAACTAGAAGCCAGCTAGGAAGTTACACTCACTCCCTATCTCAGTGAAGCCCTGGGATTCTATTGGTATGGACTTGATTGGCCCATTTCTGGAAACCCATGGGTCCAACTACCTGTGGGTAGTAATCTGCAGAATGACCAGTATGGTCCACTTGATCCCAGTAACAATGATGGCAAAAGGATCTATCTCAAAGAGATAGTACATCTACATGGGTTACCCAGCTTGATTGTAAGTGATAAAGGCTCAGGTGAACTTGAAGAATCAATAATAAGTTCTGAATCTGACATGGCAATATCTAGTGAATGAGTAGTACTGGAAGTCTGAGTGAAAACAAAAAGATTTAAAAAAATCACATTTGTTCAGTGAATTTTGAATACTGATATATAGTTCTTGATTGTTTGATTCACCTCGACTAGTGAGGATTGTCTGTTTACATCTAGGACATTGGATTCGGTAGTTTGCAACCTTCTGAGAGGTTTCAAAAGATTGGCCACAGTACAAACAATTCAACATAATTCTTAGATACTCTGAGCCTTGCCCAGTGAGAAGGTGATGGAGAGAAAGATGAATGTACAAGTGATGTAAGTTACTTAGATACTCAGTAACCAAAATGTAGATAGCTTAACTTTGATTGAACATGCCAGTAATAGCAATTGGTCAGCTAGTAAGATAAGCCACTGTAACTGCACACAATCACTAATAAACTTCAAACACATGTCACATAGACTCTATTTCTTGCATTGTACTCATGTCAGAGAACAACTTCCCAAGTTCAAAGTGAGATGTCTTCCCAAAAAATGAAACTCACGTGATGAGCAATTTTTAGTTGACTCAAAATGAACAAAAATGCAACAAAGCCAACATATTTTAGTGCACCTGAGGAATGACACCATTGAGGCTTCTGTAGTTGAAGGAGTTGCTTGATATCAAGGATGCAATCAATTGGGATAATTTGTATTTCTTGCTACAGAAACATCTTCTGGGACACAATGTATTTTTGGTCTTGTAGTAGCCTTGTGGTACATAGTTGCTGTAAGCGGGGCCCCCATACCGCAGTTTGTACCTTAGAGTGGCCTTAATGTATTTTATGACATGCATCAAGGCAAGCAAGTGTGGTTTACTGGGGTTCAACATAAACTGGCTGAGTGACGTTTTTGCAAACATGATGTCGGGGTGTGTACCCACTTGTGCATACATCAGAGATCCCAAGACCTCACAGTATAGTTTGTCTTTCTTGTAGAACCAGTCTTTGTCGGTGGCTGGGGCTTGTGCATGGCTGAGCACTATTCCTAATGGAAGCAGGGTGTAATTTAGGGTGCATTCTGCCATACCATATTTTTTAAGAGTGCATTTATTTGGATGCCCAAAACAAACTCAATCTCCCTTAGGTCCTTTATTTCATACTCTTCTCCTAGCTCTCTTTGTGCCCTCTCCACTTCCTCTTTCAACAAGTGTGTCATCTGTGTATGTGCTTGTTACCATCTCTCTATTTCTGTCTCTGGATCATACTAATTCATCTGCATCCAATCTTTTGTAGCTGAGCCTCTTCATTTCTTTGTCATGCATGTGCCACCAGTTGTTCACTCCATCCATTGTCCCATATATGGCTTTGTCAAGGAGTGATACTAGGTTTTTTCCATCATCATCACTGTTGTTGCATGCTGCACTCCCCTGGATCCATTTGCCAGTGGTGACATCAATATTATAGACTTTGCTGGGATGTACTTTGTTCCCTTTGCAACAAGATGTGCCTTCTACCCAACTGATTTACCATCTGCATCATATTTCAATGCAAAGACCCAGCAATTTTTCATTGTTCTTGCCCCTGTTGGCCACTCCACTCAATGCCTTTCACTGTCTCATCATCTCCATCTCCCAATCCATTGGCTCCTTTCAGAGGTAAGGACAATGCATTGCCTTAGAATACAACTTTGGCACCCACAGCTTGTCAGGGTCTGGAAGTTGAGTTGACAGGGTACTAGGCATACTTGCAAAAGTCTCTTCCTTGCTCTCTGGTCTATCAGAGCTGTTGGATGGATTCTGATCATGCAATTCAGAGACATCACACTTCTTGGCTGCCAATTGCATGGAGCCGTAGGGTGCATCAGGAACAGTGCTGGTGCAAACATCAAGGAGTGCTGCTGGTGCATCTAGATTCTGATTTTCCCCATTAGGGTGTGGAGGATTGGGTACTTCAAGAGTATCAACAACAATCAGGACATTGAAGACATCATATAAGTCAGCTGCACTCCCAGAACAATCATCAGGTACCATGCAATGGGCAGCGCCCTCCTTGAAGATCACATCACAAGAACAAAACATTCTACCATTGGATCGATCAAGTAGTTTGTAGGCACCACAGTCAAAATACCCCACCAAAGTCACTTTCATGAGTCACATGTTAAACTTGCTCACACCTTCCTCCCTCAGTATCTTTGCATATGCCATGCACCCAAAGGGCCTAGGGTAGGACACGTCAGGTTTGGTTCCTGTCCTGATCTCATAAGGGGTCTTTCCAGGGTGTCTCAAGCTTGGGACCTCATCCAGCATGAGTGTTGCAGTTACTGGTTCTCAGCCCAAGTATCAAACATTTTGAAGCATGCTAGTGTTGACTCTGCAGCTTTGTTGGCTAGAAACCATGTTGCACATTCTGCCCTGCCCTGGTCAGTTGCCACCAACATCAATGTTTTCTCACCGGTTGTCTGGACCCTGGATTGTCCCCATATATCAAACACATCTGTCTCATATGGGATCATCAAATGGGCGATGTGCATGCTTCTCCATGATGCAGTCTTCACATTGTCCATTTGTCACTGATTTTGTAACTGTGAGGCCCTGTACCATCTCATGGCACATCATTTCACAAATGGTTCCCTCCATGATGTGTGCTAGTTGTCGGTGCCAGGTTTCAAGGTCCACTGGGGATTCAGTGAGCAGGCAGAGAGAGCAATTGGTGGTTTGGCAAAATTGACCACAAACATTGCTTCATCCATTTTGCAATGCATGAACAGTTTACCATTTGGAGCAGTCAGCACTGCTCCCCCGCTAAGGCCAATGTTAACTCCCTTCTTGACAAGGCAACTGAGGGACACCAAATTGTGGGCCAAACTGGGTGCATGCAGAGCATCTTTGAATGTCATCTTGACTAAATTGCCATTGCAGATAGCCCATTTGTGCACATATCCTGTGCCAAGAATTTGGAATTTTTGCTCCTCAGCTGTGACTCCAGAAGTATCTGCTGAGTTCAGAAAATTGTATGATATGAAGTCCACTCAATTTGTGAAGAAGTGTTGACTTGCTGCAGAGTCAGTGTATGTGATGGTGTTTCCTTCATCAGTTTGGGTAGTCAGGGTCGCAAAAGCTAAGCATCGGTGGTTGCTTGCATTATCAGATGAGATGATTGTTGTGGAAATAGCTTGTGGAGTGGTGGTGGTGTCGGCAGTTGATGCATTTGATGGTGTGTTCCTGGTAGTGTTTTTATTCTTACGCCACCATTGCAGGTACTGTCCTTTCATTCCTCCCCCTTTTTGGAAGCACTTCTCTTTTACATGCCCAATTTGTCCACAGTTGTCACATTTGACATTCTTCTTATTGTGACTACTGTTGGTCTGAGTGGCAAGGGCTTGTATGGTGTTTGTTGGTGCTCTTACAGATGGGCTGTGGAGCAGCAGAGCATGCATTGTGAGTCTCACAATTACCTCAGTGGATGACCTTATTTTAAAAAGTGCTCCTGTGACTGGAACCCAGGCGTTGAGCATTGATTTGATAATGTATGCTTGAAACCTCCTATCATCAATCCCTGCTCCCTGATTGTTTGCTTTAGCCCATGCCATTCCGAGTGCTCTGAAGTGTGCTTCAATGTTTGCACCATCTCTGTACTTGATAGCATTGAGTTCCTCCTCAGCCTGAAGGAGGCCCAGGTCTGATTTGGAGTCATGCGGAGTTGTCAATGACTTCCAGGCTTCTGCTGCAGTTCCATCAAGCTTCACACCTGCCCCAATTGGGTTGATAATGTTTAAGACTATTATGGTGCAAGCATATGCGTCACGTTGCTGCCACTCATCTGGGGTCAGATCAGTGGCTCCCCACCAGATAGTTGCTGTAGTCAGAGTGGCTCATGCTTCATTCCCTTTCTTTTTCAGTGCAGGGTCTCTGTTCTTTCCCTCTAGGTAGTCCAGTAGCCCGCATCTTTGTGCAGCTTCGGTAATTGTCCTTTTAAATGCTGTCCAATTCAATCCATCAAATTTTTCTTCTGCCAGGAGCAGAAACAGTGCTGTACTCAACATATTGTTGTTTCATGGTTCAGTGGTTCAATGTAAGGTTTTTTGTTGAGTCATTAGTTTTAATACTGAGTGGCAACGGGGCCCATAACCTGTTTTAGATAAGAACCACAAGTATTTATCAGTTATGTTGTATCGTGCTGTACAGGTAAAATGCACATACCTTGGTTGTTAGGTAAATGACTGAGGTATTTGGGTTCCCACTTCTAATCTGTAACCATAGAACTGTATAGTTTTCCCCCCTCTTATTTTCCCTCTGTGGCACACTTATCATGTGGTTCACATGCCACCCTGAAAGCATACCATGAACTTCTCTAATAGAAGGACAACATCAACAATGCTTGGCAGATGTTTGGTATCACCTACAGTGGGTTTCTATGAAGACTTGTATTCTCCTTCATCCTTGGGCTTAAAGTCTAAAATAGTTATTGCTTGAATTGCTGTGCTTGTTCTTCACATTGATGTCATCTTCATTCTTCTTCCTGTCTGCCATAACTTTGTCTCCTTGTTGCACCGTACTCATGCTCAACAATTTCATAACAGCATGGTCCATCATTGTTTGGACAGTTGTGCACATCACAGCACACATGGTCAACTTTGCCAAGCTCATGTTGTCAAACACTGAGTGCTGTCCAAAAAGTTCTCACCTTCTTTGCGGCAAATTTCATCACAGGTTTGGGCACAACTGGTAGGATCATGACAGCTTGTCTCGCAGTGATGGTGTTCTTTGCCATGGAGAAATGGAGGTGTGCACACTTTGAATGCTTCTGGTACTCACATCACCTGTTCATTCCCTTCTTCTGAGTGTGCCATGAACCTGCCTCTCAACTGCACCCTTCTACGTGTGATGATTGACCGCCCTTTTAGAAGCGCCAGTGAGGACTTCTCAACAACTCTAAGCCCACTCGTTTGTCCAAGGTTTGTTAATCCTTTTGATCCACCTTTTGTCAGCAGCTGACACTGCATTTGCAGGTCTACTTTACATAGGCTATTTGTGACTTTGGCCTAGCTGAGTGGTTCCACTCCCTGCTGCATGCGAGCACCTCCCCCCAATCATGGCCTGCTTCATGTCTCCCTCTCCCTTTGGCATGCCAACCAGTGCCATGACTTCCTTCACAACATGTCTCAAAGAAACCCCAAACATTGACTGTGAATTTTACAAGTCCAACAACCTGGTTGCGAGACAAGCACATGAACATATTCTTCCTTGTCCCTAGCCCATGATGAATTGGACATACTCTTAGTCACAGGTTATAACATTTGTAAAATACTAGTATGTAACTAGTTGGTGAAGAAATTTATCAATCTATGTTCAATGAGTTGAAGGCAATGTGTTTTGTGACTTACATTCATGTGACTCAAACTTGACTAGCCACATTGTAGTATTGCTTTCTTCTGACTCACCATGGCTTTATCCAAAAATTGTTCTGAAACTCCTCAACATTCCTCTGAATGGGACAAATTTAGATCTGCTTTGAAGGTTGGAATAATATCATGATGGACAACAGGGCAGACAATTGTACATATGATTACAGAGTTATTCCTATTAGGCTGATATTCTTTGACCTTATCATTACATTTGATCTGCAGATTGCCAAGTATCTCAAGAAATTATGCTGCATGATAGATGGTGAAGACTATCACAAAAGTGATTTGAGAGACTTTGTTGATGTGGTGTGCACATATATATTGATATTCTTGTGTTTAATTCTACTGATGTTTCTTCAGTTTATCAAAGGGGCAACAAGTGCTTGGACAGCAGACACATGTAAGGTTAAGGATGCAATAATTACACTTATGCAAAACACCTGTCTCCATTACCTCATTCCAATGGTTACACTCACTGCCTCACCAAAAATCAGCATGGGGTTTCAACAACTATGATACAGAGTTATCATTTGTTTAGCCTCATTTGCTTGGAAATACAATGATGCATAAGCTTCTTGCTTATTCTAATATTAGATTGATCATCTTCTGCAGTTTTTGCTTGCTCTTGCATGATGGAGAGGTAGACGTAGTGGCTCATGATTTCCCTATCTTTCTCTATGATAAAACACAATGCTTCCTTACTAATCAAACTGGCTTTCTCAACAAGAACAATTTACAAGTGGAGACTGAATCGAACAATGAGTATGATCAGATCACAAAAGGTCTTTGTCGAGGGTCTCTACTCATTGCTGTGTGTTTGTACTTTATGCATCTTTCAGTACTAATTTTTCTTAGGTATGCCAACACATGCTTTTCAGGTCAGGTGTCAATCAAGTAGATAAGTCAACACCAAAGCAACCAAATGCAGATATATTTGGTATAATGTCTATCACTCCTGAGTTGATTGCATATGTAGCAGTTCAGGTGCATTTATATTTGTGATCTATCATTCAACTAACATTTCATTTCAAAGGCTCATTTTGCACGCAGCTCTACATCCCAGTGGAACATGCTCAATGGTCTATTTTCCTTTCAAGATTTTTATTATAACATCCTCACATTGTTTTACCCTCTTGAAAGTGAATGGTCTCTCAAACACTCAAGTTTTGGAACAAGTACATAATTTAATTTCCTATGAATGAAATGTAAACAATGCTTGCAGGATATTCTACAGTAATGATAGTATTATTATTACAAGCGCAGAGTTCTAGCCCCTCCTCCAAAGCCACACAATGATGTTTCACATCTCAAGAAAGTTTATCAAGAATGGTTTCTTAGGGAGAAACAATGTTGTGAGAGGGAAATATACCAGGAGGAAGTATGTGCACACCCACAGCAGGAGCATTTGGCAAAATGCAAACAGGCAACACCAGGGAATTTTGGTGGTCCAAGTCATTGTGTCAAGCATCAACATGTAGAATCTAACCATGACACTGATAAAGATTCCATTGGTGATAGTGATGGACTTGTTGATGTTGATGTTGATGTTGATGTTGATGTTGATGTTGATGTTGATGTTGATGTTGATAGTGATGGTGATGGTGATGGTGATGGTGATGGTGATGGTGATGGTGACGGTGATGGCAATGGCAATGGCAATGGCAATGGCAATGGCAATAGTGATGGTGATGGCAATGGATGCAATGGTGATGGTGGGCAATAGTGATGAGGATGGCAATGGATGGTAAGTTGTGTGTTGATGGACTTGGACTTGAACTCAGATTTGGACCCTCTGTTGCTTTGACTTTGACAATGTGCTTTTATTGCTGTATTTATGCTCAGGAACTGTGATGATGTATTACTGCTACTACCAATGTATAATTGACTGATGATGCATGAATATGAAGGAACAACTTGAATACCAATTAGAATCAAGTGGTAAAGATGATCTCAGAATATCAATGATCAGGTATAGTGATGTGCATTTAAATCATATCATACAAGATGATTGGTAGGTTCATCTCATGTTTCCTTCATTTTGCTCAAGTTGAGACTAATAAAGATACAAGGTTACTTTAGATTACTTTGATCCCTTCAGAATAAGTCAGAATAATCATAAACCTGCTTTAGGACCATGCCAATGTTATATGCCAATGTTATACAACTTATATATTATATGTGTGGGTTTGCATGAGTTCTGTGGGTTGACATTACATACCCATGTCATAGAGCAAACTTTTTGCTGATGCATGTCTGTGACTTGTGTATTATTCCAGCTCTCTTGCTCAACTTGTCACCCTGCCATCATTCCATGAATCCTCCCTGCCCATGCTCCTGAAGCAACACTCTTTCCTTTGGGAGCCTCCTTTACACCACACAATTAC
>JABCKQ010017710.1:0-11053 GCA_018857305.1 Termitomyces sp. T159_Od127 | reverse complement strand
GATGACAACTCTCCCTTCCAAGTGGAAGCAGACAGCTCTGACTTTGCCACCAGGGCTGTCTTGTTGCAATAGTCCCAGGATGATGCAAAGTGGCATCCTTCTACTCCAAAAGCTTGAACACGGTAGAGTGCAACTACAAGATCCATGAGAAGGAAATGCTAGCTATCATCTGGGTCTTTGAAGAATGGCGGCACTTCCTGGAGGGTCCTGGCTCCAGTGTGAAATCTGGAATGGCCACCATGAGGATGTTGTTGCTCAGGTGGCTATGGCTCTGAAGTCAGGACCCACCACAGGAGCCAAGTCAGTCTGCACAGATGAACCCTCCAGAATGGGCTCCTAACCTTCCAGGACCACATTTATGTGCCCAACATCCTGGAGCTCCACTGGAGAATTGTTAAGCAGCACAACTCCCACATTGCCAGACATCTAAGCTGATGAAAGATGCTGGAGCTAGTGTCCCAGAACTACTGGTGGCCTCAGATATCCAAGTACGTTGAATTCTACACTAGCACATGCAACCTTTGCCTCCAGACCAAACCTCAGCATGGCCTCCCCACCAGACAACTTCACCCACTACCAGTTCCATCAAAACAATGGAGCATAGTTTTTGTGGACTTCATTGTAGAATTCTCTGATGCTCATGGCTACAATGCCATCATGGTAGTGGTGGATCCTTGTGGCAAATGAGCGCACTTCATCTCGACTCACACCACCTGCTCCACCATGGGTGCTGCAAACCTATACTGGAAGAATGTTTGGAAGCTCCATGGTCTCTTAAATGCCTACATGTCAGACCAAGGCCCACAGTTCATAGCGGAGTTCACCCAGGAACTCTATTGGCTGCTCAATTTGAAGCTTCACACCTCCACTCAGGTGTCATCCTTCTTCCTGGACACTGGATACCACCATGCATGGGCTTACTGGGAGTTGCTGGTGCTGGCGCTGATGTAGAAGCTGTGGTTGTGGAAGTGCTGGAAATAGCTGAGGTTGGTGCTAATATGGTAGTCGTAAGTGGTGATGGCCAAGGGGTGCCAGGGGTGGCAGTGGCTAATAGCGGTGACAGGCGGTGATGGCTGGAGGCTGCCAAGGTGGCTAGTTGAGTAGTAGTCCAGGACCAGGACAATTGTAGAGGTCAGTTTGGGGAGGTTGGAGTCTTGGGGCTGGAGCTGAGTCCCAGAGGTTGGTAGCAGGTTATGACAGCAGTAGAGCGCAACTATGAGATTCACAATAAGAAAATGCTGGTCATCATCTAGGCCTTTGAAAAAGGTGGCACTTCCTGGAGGATGCATGGCACAAATTTGAGGTTTGGACAGATCACAAGACCTTTGAGTCTTGCCAAACAGCCAAGAAGCTCAACCATTGACAGGCCTGGTGGTTCCTGTACTTAGCCAACTTTGACTTTCTACTGCACCACAAGCCAGGCCAGAGTATGGAAAAATCCAATGCCCTATCTTGAAGAGCAGACCATGGCATCAAAGAAGATGACAACAGCAGCATTGTACTCCTCTGGCCAGAATTGTTTGTCATCTGAGCCATGGAGGGCTTGGCTGTCCAGAGAGCAGAGGTTAACATCCTCCAGGACATTTGGCATGCAAAACTAAGACAGCCACCATGAGGATATTCTTGCTTAGACAGCCATGCCTCTGAAGTCAGAACCCACCACTGAAGCCAAGTTGGTCCATGCAGATGAATGAGCCCTCCAGAATGGGGGGACCACATTTATGTGCCTGCCCAACATCTTAGACCTCTGCCAGAGGATTGTTGAGCAGCACCATAACTCCTGCATTGCTGAACATTTTGGCCTGGCCAATGACAGACATTGGAGCTAGTGTCCTGAAACTACTGATGGCCCAGATGTCCTGGTATATTGGATCCTACACCACTACATGCAACCTCTGCCTCTGAACTGAGCCCTGATGCTACCTACCAACCAGACAACTCCATCCACTACCAGTTCTCATGGAACAATAGAGCATAGCTTCTGTGGACTTTATTGTAGAGCTCCTTGACGCTTATGGTTATGTTGCTATCATGGTAGTAGTGGACCTCTGTGGTAAGGAAGCACACTTTGTCTTTACTCACCCCACTTGCTCTGCTATGAGTGCTGTCAGGTTCCACCAACCACAAAGGCTCAGACCACTGGGCAAATCTTGATGTGGTGTGCACAATGTGTAAGGGCAACCTCCAGGAGCTGCAGCTCAATCACACAACTAGCAGAGGGAAATTCAAAGTTATATTAGGCATGATAATCAACAATAGTAATTAATCACCTAGCAGAGGGGAATTCAGAGAGAACAAGTCTAAGGATCCCCACACTCCTTGGTGCAGTGCATCAGTGGGCAGCAGAGATGTGAAAACAACTGTACAGGTGACCAGAGCTAACCTAAACCTTTAATAATGCTCAAACAGGGAGTGCAGAAAGTTATAGGGATTTCTTAGAAGAAATGACTTCCAGCAATCTCCAGAGGTCTAGAACAAGCTCTGGGGGTCTAGATTGAGCCTCAGGGGTCCTGGAAAGTGGTGTAGGTGGTGGGCTGGGGCATAGCAAAGAAGTCAAATAGAAGTCCTTTGACATCACCCTCCTTTAGTATGCATCATTTCAACATGCAGGGTAGAAGAAGTTCCAGATTGCCTTGTCTACTGATGAGATGGAATAGATTCTCCAAATGGCCTGAGGTGCATCTAAGAGTCTCTGGTGAAACTCTCTTACAAGTCCTGGCACATGCACATTCTTCCAAAGTTCCCAGGAAATGCCTTTGATTCCATAACCTTTCTACTTCACCTTGCACTGTAGTTGCCTTCTGAATAGGCAACTATCCAGGATCTCCTCCACATTGTTCTCCTTGTTATTGTTGACTACCACCAGGGGTGGAGGAGGCACTGGGTGTCACCCTTGTCACGACCTGCTACCAAGCTCTGGGACTCAGCCCCAGCCCCAGGACTCCAACTCTCCCCAAAACAACCCCCACAACCGTCCTGGGCCCAGACCGCTACCTGGCCAACCTCCTCGGCAACTCCCGGCCATCACTGCCCGTCACCGCCACCAGCCACCACCACTCCTTGGCACCCCTTTGGCCATCACCGCTGTGACCACCACATCAGCGCTGGCCTCGGCTATCACACTGCCCACAACTGCTACATTAGCGCCAGCACCGGCAACACCCTACACCCCCAGTTCATGCCAAAACCCCCCATCATGCATCACGATCACGCATCACCACCAACCCAACTTCCACATGCCATGCCCTGCTCCTGCTCTCCTCCTCACTGCCCTGCCACCGCATGTCTTCACATTCCCAGTACAAGCGCAACATGTCTCAATTCCCACCCCGCCCTGCATGGCCCCCGGATCTCACTCCAAGCCTTGGTGCCACTACCCACCACTAGAACCTGGGTCTGAGCCTGGAGCCTACCTACTGCGTAGTATACAAGTCGTAGAGTAGTAAGTAGTACTCTAGTCTTGATATTACCATAACTCTCATATTGTTTTTGTCATGTTTGTTCTCTGTTTTGTACTCTTGCGTATTCTGGTCTTGTTATTTCCACTTTACTTCATTTCTTATTGTACTCGTCTCATATTGTCTCCTTGCATTGTCTCTATTTGTTTCTTACTATAATTCTACTCTGCTTGCTCCTTTTCTCTCTCTCAATTCTAAGTTCTCTTGTCTCTTCTGTTTCTGATTCTCAATCTCGACTTGTTCTATTTCCTTTCCCTTTATCTTATCTTGACCCTTTCCCCTTTTGGCTCACTTAATCTCCGCATCCCTGTGTCCATCCCTGGGACTCGCTAAGTCCCTGTGCTCATCAACTCTTTGAGCTCCAGGACTCGCTCATGCACCAGTGCTTGCTTGTTCCCCCCTCCTGTATCCCCAGGACTTGTGCCTACCCTCCGGCACTCGTTCTCCACCCAACCCAGCACTTGCCCACTCATCCGGTGCTACCAGCACTCCCCAGTGCACCTCCCTTGCCCTGCTTTGGCCTTTTACGCCTTGTGCCCTACCAGGTGCTCTGCGTCCGTGGACACGGTGATCACCCTGTAAGGTACTTGCCCAGTGGACTGAGCCCCCATGGTCAGCAGAACCTGACAGGTTCCTCTAGGGCTGGTGTTAGCTTGACCACATTGAATACTAGATGAAGCTGTCACATTCCTGCTGGGAGCTGAGGTTGGTAGGCTCTAACACCTTCTTCTCTTAGCACAACCCCCAAACTACCTCCACCAACAAGACCAACAACAACTGCCCCTTCACTCTCTCCCCCAACAACCGACTCTTGCTTCAGGACAGACAAATCTATGCCCTGGACCATCAGAAGATCTGCTTAAACATCCTGCGCCAACATCATGACCACAAGCTCCATGGGCACCTCAGGTTTTGTAAAACTCTTCAACTCATCTCCTGGACTTACTTTTGGCCAGGTATGAAGAAGGACATTAACCAGTATGTTTGGGCCTGCAAGTCATGCCTCTGGACCAAAGTTCCCTGCTACCGCCTCTACGGTCTTCTCAAGCCACTCCTGGTTGGTCGCCACCCCTGGTCCTCCATCTTGATGGACCACATTGTTGAGCTCCCTGAGTCAGAGAGCTTTGACGCCATCCTCGTTGTTGTCTGCTACCTCACCAAGCAAGCAATTTTCATCCTCTGCTGCATCACCAACATTGCCCCAAAGTTTGCCAAACTATTCCTCAAACACATATTCTCCAAGCATGAACTCCTGGACAACATTGTATCTGACTGCAGCCCTCTATTTGTTGTGTAAGGCCCTAGAAATCAAAACTAACCTCTCCACCGCCTACCACCTGGAGACCGACAGCTAAACCAAACGAGTGAATCAGACCCTGGAGCAGTACTTTTGCCTCTACATTAACTACCTACAGAACAACTGGCGCACAGAACTGCCCCTGGCAGAGTTCACCTACAACAACACCCCCCATTCTGCCACCGGCGTGTCACCTTTTTATGCTAATAAAGGTTACAACCCCTGGCTCACCCTCTCCCTTAGAGATATCCCCTCCCACATAGCCCACAAAGTTGCCCAGGACCTCCAGTCACTGCACCAATTCCTCCGGGATGAAATTGACATTGCCAACAAATCAGCGCAACTTGAAGACCCGGCGACCCTTGATCAAGCTCGATCACAAATGCCTTGGTCCCTTCAAGGTCTTTGGAAGGTCTCCACCCACGCCTACAAGCTTGACCTACCCCTGGGACTCAAGGGACTACACCCGGTCTTCCACGTCCACCTCCTCAAAAAATACGCCCTGGACTCCTTCCCTGGACAGCAACCCAGCTGACCACCACCCGTTGAAGTTGAAAACAAATACCACTACAAGGTTGACTACATCCTTGACTCCCGACTCATCCGCGGTCACCCTCACTACCTCATCTGCTGGAAAGGCTACAGGCCCGAGGATGACATCTGAGAACCCAGGAGAAACCTTACCGGTGCCCCCACCAAACTCCAGGACTTTCACTGGCAGCACCCTGACAAGCCCCGGGACCCCCAGGACTAGCGCTCATAGACGGCATCAGTGGGCGTAACCCCCACCTCTGGTTTCAGCAGGGATTCAACTCCCACCCAGACCCCTATGTGTTTCCTTGCATACTTATTATTCCTACTTCTCACCACTTACAAAAGAACCCCAGGCGCAACCACAACGCAATTAAAAGTCCAATACGAGTATGTTCAAATTGTTACAAATTTACAAAAAAAAAAAAAAAATGCAAGTTCAAGAAAAAATCGAGTGCTGGGAGGCACAGCGATCCATGTTCAGTCAGCCCCCTCGTTGCTCTCTGCCTCCCTCCTCCCCACCGCCGGCCCCATAACCAACATTGCCATCTCCATCTGGGCCACCAGCGACGCCAGATGATCCCCCCATACCAGCAACCTCTCTCCCGCATCCACCGCCACATCCAACCACGTCCCAGTGGCAATTGCATTGCACCGCCAGTGCCCCGCCGGCAGTATGTCCAACTGAGCCAGACCAATGTCCAGCTCTGCAGGCAAATCAAAGGGCACCCAGCCCACACCCTCCTAGAGCAGCGCTTGGGCCACTGACATGCCATCCAGGAGCAGCTGGTGCTCCTGGGCCCAACCTGCATCGAGAGTTAGCTGCAAAGGTAAATGACAGATGGGTCACTCACGTAGGACCCCCTCCTAGGACGATGCCACCTCCAACAATGCCCAGTCCCGCCGCCGAACCAACTCTCGCTCTGCTGCCCGCACCACCTCCACCGCCTGCCCCTCCCCTGGCATCCGGCATCTCCCTCACTACCTTCAACTCCAGCTCCGCCACCTGGGCCCTCAGCGCCGTCAACTCCACCTCCCGCTCCCTCACTGCTGCCAGCGCTATGTCCTGGTCCCGCCAAGCCCTGTCTCGGTCCATTGTTGCTGCCATCAGCTTGCCCCACCGCTGTTCCGACTGCTTGTATGCCTCCTGCAGATGCCGGCACAACTCCATGGTCGATGCCAGCAGGCTCTGCTCCAAGGTCTCTTGAGGAGGGGGCTGGGGGCATGCTGAGGTTGGCAAAAAAACATGGGGCCCTGGTGGGCCCGCCAGCAACGCGTCGCCCTGGGGCCTCTTGCTTGGGTCTGCCTCAGGAGAGGAGGACGCTTGCCGCTTGCCCCGGGCGACCATCAATGGCCTCTGCCTACCATGTGGTGGGCCCACTCTGATCACTGCAGTTGGGGCCGGCTCCTCTTCCTCGCTCTTGCTCGACTCTTCCGACTTGGACTGACCCCCCTCCCCCTCCCTACCCGTCGCCGCCATTGCCGCACGTGACCTTGAATCCTCCTCCATCTGCTCCTGCACCCACTCCAACGTCCACCCCTGCTTGGCAGCTATGCACAATGCCCACCACAACCGCAACATGGAGCACCTCTCATGCTTAGACCGGCACGACAGGCACACTGACGAGTCCCAGCGAGCCCTGGCCACCGGCGCCTCGAACTTGCAAACTGTCCTGTGGCGGGCACAAAACAGATACTGACGCCATCAGTACAAGTAGGCAAAGAAGTAAAAAACACTCACCGGCCCATGATGACGACACCAGGCCAATGTTGGCAGGCCCTGGGGACAACCCACCACCAGAGCAAACTGGTCAGGCATGACGTCCACCTGAGCCACCTGATGAGCCTCTGGCACTGGGTGAAACACCCCTGGGGCCAGAGGAGGCCATGGCGGGCAAACCGGCAACACCAGCACAGATTGCGCCGGCCAGCACCGCATGACAATCTCTAGGACCATACGAGAGGGCCCCGCCGCTGAGGACGATACACCTGCAACACGATATTTCAGTATGCATGAACGCTGGGACAACAAAGACTCACGACACCGTGCCTCAGCCTGCCAGCAATCCTGGCAATGCTTGAACAAGGCCTGGCGCTCCCTGTAGGTGGCCCAGGTGCCCCCAACGTTGCTCTCGTCAGAGGAAGGGGGAGTGGGAGATGACAACGAAGAGGAGGACATGAGGGAAAGATGGTTGGAAAATTAGCAAAGTTTTTTTTCTTTTATCTGTGTACAGGACTTCTTGATGGCCGCCAGACTTCGACTTTGACACCAGAAGCAGCACAGCCACCCACAACTTTGCACGTCTCAAGGGTCTCGACGCTGAAGGGGGAGTGATGTCACAACCTGCTACCAACCCCTGGGACTCCAACCTCCTCAAAACCACCCCCACAACCACTGAACGCTACCTGGCAAACCACCTCGGCAGCCCATGGCCATCACTGCCCAACACCGCCACCAGCCACCGCCACCCTGGCATTCCCTTCAGCCATCACCGCCATGACCATCACATCAGCGCTGGCCTCAGCTATCACACCGCCCATGACCGCCACATCAGTGCCAGCCCTGGCTACCCCCAGCACTTCCCCAACCGCAGCCACCACATGCCGGTAACACCTGGTGCTCCCCCGGCCCATGCCAAGACCCCCATCATAACCATGCATCACCACAGACCCGACCTCGCACGCCACACCCCGCTTCTGCTTGCCCCCTTGCTGCCGCACCGCTACATGTCTCTGCATTCCCAAAGCAAGACCTCTGCACCGCATGACATGTCTCAACCCCCACTGCCATCTTGGGTGACCCCCGGGTCTCACTCTAAGCCCCGGCACCGCGACTTGCCACCAGGACCTGGGCCTGGGTTCCGGAGCTTACTTACCGCTCAGTATATAAGGCATGGAGTAGTCGGTAGTACGCTAGTCTTGATATTACCGTAGCCACATACTGTTTCATTGTGTTTTGTCTCTGTCTCGTCTTCTCGCGCATCCTGGTCTTGTTATTTCCACTTTGGTTCATTTCTTATTGTACTCACCTCGTATCATCTCCTTGCATCATCTCTACTCGTCTCCTACTCAAATTCATCTGCTTTGCCTCTTCTTCTCTCTCTCAACTCTAAGTTCTCTTGTCTCTTCTGCCTCCGGTTTCCCATCTCGACTTGTTCTGCTCCCTTTCCCTTTATCTTATCTCAACCCTTTCCCCTTTTGGCTTGCTTAATCTCCACGTCTCTGTTTCCATCCCCAGGACTTGCAAGTCCCTGCGTCCATCATCTCTTTGAACACCGGGACTTGCTCGCGCACCGGTGCTTGCTTGTTCCACCCTCTCATATCTCCGGGACTCGCGCCTACCTCCAGCACTCATCCTCCACCCCTCTGGTACTCGCCCACTCATCCGGCACTACTGGCACTCTCTAGCACACCTCTCCGCCCCGCTTTGGCCTCCTACACCTTGTGCCTACCGGTGCTCTGCGTCCATGGACACGGTGATCACCACGTAAAGTATTTGCCTAGTAGACTGAGCCCCCGTGGTCAGCGGAACCTGACAGACCACATTGAATACCAGGTGAAGCTGTCGCATTCTTGCTGGGAGCTGAAGTTGGTAGGCTAGTGGGCCTACCTGTCATTCCACCATGAAGGGTCCTAGCTGACAGTGCAAAAGCTTCTTCAATGAGCGAGTGGTGGTGATGTCAGAGGCATCCAGATAGACCCAGTGATAAGACCCAAGTTGTGTCAAAAGGCATACTGATATATTTTCTGGCACAGGCATGTGGACTAGTAGTTAGCATGCCCTATGGTCTACCTGGTGCCCTCCCAAGGGGCTAGGGTTTGAATCCCTGGACAAGCACTTCTTGTATTGTGCTATTATCTTTTTGATTATTTTACCTTATTTTCTTGACCCCAGAGAATTCACCAGTATTGCCGCTGCACCCTGGCAACCACCATCATTTGATGACACTGACAGTTTGATGATTTTATACCTACTTTCCAATGTCTTGACACAACAGACAGCTTGATTGGCACCACTAGGCATTGCCAAGGTCTGATTGACATTTTCCTATATAAAAGATTGTTGGTTATTGTTTACTTACCAAGTTTGCTGCTTTGGCGACCGAAGGTTGCCAACAGCAACTTTGCTTACAACTTATTATATATACTGTACTTATACACTGCCAATAACAAGTTATCTTCACTCCCCATCTCTTACGCTTGGGCTTCAGAGCTCAATTTAGTCTATCTTAAGCTTACTCTACGCCAAGGCACTGTCTAAGCGCTTTGTTTTGCCACTAGGAGTACGCCAGTGTCCTAGTTCAACTACATGCCTTGCACATATAGCAGGCTTCTAGTGCTTGACTGGTAGTGGGGTGAGTTGCCCAGTGGAGAGGCAGCACTGAAGCCTGGTCTGGAGGCAGAGGTCACATGCACTAGTGTAGGATCCAATGTACTGGGACATCTGGGGCCACCAGTAGTTCTAGGACACTAGCTCCAGCGTCTTCCATTGGCTGGGATGTCTGGCAATGCAGGAGTCATGGTGCTGTTTGACAATCCTCTGGCAGAGCTCTGGGACGTTGGGCATATAAATGTGGTTCTGGAAGATCAGAAGCCCATCCCGGAGGGCCCATTTGTCCATGTGGATCAACTTGGCCCCTGTGGTGGATCCCAACTTCAGAGCCATGGCTGCCTAAGCAACAACATCCTCCTGGCAGCCATCCCAGTTTCCACGCTGAATGTCCCAGAGGATCTCAACCTCTGCTCCCTGTATGGTCAAGCCTTCCATGGCCTGGATGACGAACAACTCTGGTCTAAGGAACACAATGTTGCTGTTGTCATCTCCTCCGGTGCTATGGTCTGCTCTCTAAGACAGCATGTCGGGTTTTCCCATACTCCAGCCAGGCTTGTGGTGCAATGAGAAGTCAAAGTTGGCTAGGTACAGGGACCATCAGGCCTGTTGGCGGTTGAGCTTCTTAGCTGTTCAGAAGTATTCAAGGTTCTTGTGATCTGTCCAAACCTTGAACTTATGCCAGGCACCCTCCAGGAAGTGCTGCCATTCTTCAAAGGCCCGGATGATAGCCAGCATTTCCTTATTGTGGATTTCATAATTGTGCTCTACCACGTTCAGGCTCTTGGAGTAGAAGGCCACCGAATGCCACTTCCCATTGTCTCAGGACTGTTGCAATAAGACAGCTCCAGTGGCAAAGTTGGAGCTGTCAGCTTCCACACAGAAGGGAGAGTTGTTGTCTGGGAACAGGAAAACAGGCCTGGAGGTGACGGCATGCTTGAGAGTGTTGAAGGCAGTTCCACTCTGGAGATCCCCAGCTCCAGGTGACGTCCTTTGCAGTGAGGTTAAATAGAGGGTGTGCATGATGGGAGAAGTCCTGGATGAACCTCCAGTAGAAGTTGGTGAACCTTAGGAAGGCCTGCACCTCCTTCTTGTTCTTGGGCTCTGGCCACTCCGCCACACCTGCCACCTTCACTGGGTCCATCTCTGCAGCTCAGTGCAAGATGATGAGCTCCAAATACTTGATTCAGATCTGCTCAAACTTGCACTTCTCCGGTTTGAGGTAGAGCTGATGCTGGTAGAGGCGTTTCAAGACAATATGTGTGAGCCGGCGGTGCTCCTCAAGCGTTTTAGTGTAGATGAGGATGTTGTCAAGGTATATGCACACTACACCTTCTGCAATGAGGTTCCAGAAGATGTTGTTCATCATTGTCTGGAAAGTGGCCAGACTGTTGGTGAGTCCAAAGAACATGATGAGTGGTTCAAACAGCCCTCAAT
>JABCKQ010017709.1:0-11101 GCA_018857305.1 Termitomyces sp. T159_Od127 | reverse complement strand
GCTTGAGCTGCCTTGTACTCTGCTTCGCCCTTGGCGTGCTCCTCCTTTCCGGACTGTTGCCACGACGTAGATCCAGTGAGGTTGCCGATCTGGAGTGCGTAAGCCCTAGAAAAGCTATAATACCCTGCAACTCACAGTTTCAACGGCGGTACCTTTGACCGAGTGAATCTGTCCGGTAGTTTTGCTATACGACACATCAGAAGGAGCACAAGAATAAGAGAAGAGTCGAAGACGAACTTGGGAGATCCGTTGGAAGACATTGTAAAGAGAGAAGATTGGTATTGGTATCTGGGGGGTATTGGTTCGAAGTAGAGATGAGTTCTTGAGGGGGATTGTCTTATATATCAATAGATATCTATGACGCGTTTCCGCGACTGATCGTGACGTCCTTTCGACAGTAAATGGCATGTGATCGCAAGAAGTGATGTCATCACCTGTCAAAGATTCTTTGTCGCGTCGGCGCGTAAAGATGTCGTGGACAAGCTGAAAAAATTGTTGTGGCTCTCTTGTTTCTCGATCTCTGATCATTCGAAGAGGTGCTTTTACTTAATCTAAGCGGTAGAAGATACATTGGATGTAAGACTTATCCTTCACGAACAGCAGACATGATAATAATGGTTGAATATTGAGGTGAAAGAGCATAGACATTGCAGACGATATGAGATAGGCTACAAAGACAGTGAGCGTCGGTTGAGCACAGAAAGAATACACGAATAGTGATAAAAGGCAGTGCAAAATAATCAATGCATATTGGAGAAAAACAAGGGACGAGATGGCGGGTGAAGTACTCAATTACACCTCTCTCCACAAAAGATCCGTGTTAACATCCGTCTCGACACGATAAGCACCGTTAACGGCACTGACCACCGTCCGATCAAACTCGTTGACAAAAACTACTCGCGTGACAGTCGGGGTGTACAAGCGCATCTCACTAGCCAAAGCACGAAATGCAGGAGGCGAAGCAGGTGCAGGAACCCACTCGGATATCTCCACCTCAACACATTGCACCCGAGGCAATCGCATCAAGAGGCCATAAAATTGCAGGCGCTGAAAGAGCGTCATTAATCACGTGACGATAATGGGTCACTTACGTACCTCCTTTCCCATGATTGGCAAAACGAGTGTGCCAATATAACGCAGCTCGCTAGTAGAAGCTTTGTAGCGGACAATGGATGAAAGGAGTTCCATAGAAAATGCTTCGCTATATGTAGAATCTGCGATATCAATAGAGCGGAGAGGTCGAGTGGAGAGCTTTATTTTTGAAAAGAGTATGGTCATTTCTTCTCGCTTCTCAAAGAGACCGGAGCGCGAGAAGCATGCCTTAAGATGGGTGATAGGTCGCCCCGGGACTATAGTCATCGCAGCTTCCGAGAACGTGCATTCCAGAGTCGCCAGATTAGGAAGAGAGTCCGCGTCGAGGAAGATCGAGGGTGATTGATTATTCGTAATTGTGACGGAACCGATGTCATTATAATCCAGCATGTAGAGATCGTTGAGGTCGACCTGGGTGTTGAGAAACTTGACGAGATGGAAGTCCCAATCTAAGTCGCAATGAAATCGTCGAAGTCGAAAAGTACAATCGTCGAGGATCCATGCAACGCATTTATCTGTACTTTTATTGATATGGATATTCAGGTAACGTAGCCTTTTTGTCTTTTGCAGCGCACTCGAGATCGTGGGCCAATAGGCATCAGGTAGGGGCATCGTTTGACTATCGTCCCGGATATAACGTTCGCTATCATCGTCACTGTCGCTGTCTGCATCCGATAGATTTATTGTAAGAGCATCGACGAGAATAGAAAGCCTAGGTTGTTTGGCGAGGGTGTTGCAGACAGTAACTGTGTCACCAATCTCACGCAGATAGAGGGTGTTGTATAAAGCACGTTCACAGACATATTGGAAGCCTTTCGAGACCCTGCAGAGAGTTGCTATGTCGCGACGGCTTCCAAGGTAATTGACAATGTTGCGATAAGCCTCCAAAGTCAATTCCATACACTCGGAAGCATAACCTGACTTTAAAGAGTGAAGCATACCGAGCCAAGAGATTTGGGAGAACTCACAGGCTGCTGAGGAGTTTTCACAGGTGTAGAAGGAGCGAAAGCTCAGGGTCTGACCGGCTAGATACAATTGGAATCAACAAACCTCCCGCCACACTGGAAGAACTTACTCGGTGAACTTGTTCCCGAAAGTCAGGAAGTCAAGAAGGAAGCAGAACCGATGACTAGGGGGAGGAAATATTGACTTTGAAAATGCCCAAGTGGAATAGACTGCAATGCCTATTTAAGCGGGGCGTCAGAATCGTGGAAACCATACCGGGGTCTTTTCGGACCAGAGGGATCCGATCTGACCGCGTTAGTCAGTAAAGTGTCTAAAGCAGTCACCATTTCGCAGGTTTTCCGCCTAGCCTGCCGTCAAGCTCTCCCGTTTATCTTTCCGAGTAACAAATACCTGAACCGGCAGTTCTTTCACCAACTTAGATATCCACGTGGTAGCCATGTGGATCTTGCGGGAGTCCCGGTAGCTTCGAGGAAACTTCATCCGAGCGAGAGTCTATTTAGTGGATGTAGTCGTCAATATACATACAGGACAAGGATCCCAAGAACTTCTCGTCACCTTTTCTGAAAGTCTAACACATGCTCCGGCAAGCCATCACTGAAGAGATATGACTGCCAAGCAAGTTAACAAACGACGTGAAGATCCAGCCCGTTGGGGTAAGGGCCTTGTAGGGCGCACGATAAAGTTTTCATACTCAACCTATTTCGATTACGTGTACGTCAAGTTATTTTGATCCTGAATCGTTTGTGGTGAAACACTCACAGGGATAGAGGAAATATCTTGGGGTTGACAAAGGCCAATGGGTAATTCTGCAGAATTACTTCTCAGGTCATAAATTTGCTATCACTCATCCATGTTTCATCAAATTCCCACCAAAAGAGTCAGCAAAAGCAAGAAATTGGCTTGTGTCAATTTCAGTGGCATCTACGTGGATTTATAAGCCTTGAAGGAGCTAGAGACTGGCGTAGATTATGCCGAGGCCAATTGCGGAATAGTAGTTTCTGACAAAGCTTGTACAGTAAGCACCACCAATAGACGTCACGTCACGGTCGAGTTGGACCGCGGAAGCGGCAGTGGTTGAGGGTCAGAAACCAGAAGCGATGGATCTTACATCCATATCACTTGCTTTCATTCACAGGATAGACGACTAAGAAAACGCGGAACGGTCGTACGTATATCGGAAAATGTGCGGGTGGCGATCGCGATTCCGTCAAGTTGATTGACAATTCGGAGATGGTTGGCAGCTTGATAGCAGTGTACATGATCTTGTTGAGCGGGAGAAGAACGACGTCAGCTAAAATGGTAAAAGAGAGGGTATCATTATGGCAGTATAAACTATAATATCAGCAGACTAAGACACAAGCACTAAGACCGCAGAAATGGATGGCTTGATACTGACTTACATGGCTATTCAAGCTTTTCCAGCTCTTCTAGCCGTGACAACACAACATCTTTACTCGTCTCTTCAATCTCCCCGGCAAGAAAAATCTCATCAAGAATGGCATACACCTAAGAATTGAGAAGTTAAAATCATTGCATATTCGATTGTACACACCTTGTAAAAGTTGAATACCAAGTCAAGCTCGCACACATTGTCGAAGAACGAATCTGCGAAGTCAACCGGGTGAATGACGTAATCCAGCAGGCGGTTTAAACGTACCCAAGATCTCAACGAATAGGTGGATAGCTTCGAGATATGCAAGTTCATTGTCATTGGCATCAACGCAAAGGCAGAAGAAGAGTCCTGCGTAACGCCGGTATACAATCTTGTAGTTACGAAACTAGGAAAGTTTAGTCAAGATGCTCGAGTCTGATCGGATGGAAGAGTACCTCAACGAAGTTTGACTGATATTTCTGATCTCGTGGCGCTACCAATCGATGCACTTCACCGCGAAGGCGAACCTGGTAGGACAGTCAATAGGCTTTCATAGGTAACTGGATATGGGTTCAAACTATACTTTTTCATCGTCATCGTACGGCACATACCACTTAGACAGCCTTGTCTTGCCTTGACGATTCTATAAGAATGCTAAGACTCGTTTGCCCGACAATGCTCCATCATGGCCAAATTCACCTGGACGAGAATAAATCTGATCATGGTAAACGAAACCTGTAAAACGTCGTGATATTTGCTAAACAGTACTTTGACAAGCATCACCACACAAGCGCAAGTAAAATATATTTAGGTTTCCACCAAGTAGAGTTAAATAATCAAAGATCTTTTATACGACGCCAATGATTTCTCCAACAATGCTCTTAAATGTCTTCTCAGGATCGAGCTGTTCCCGGACTTTGGCAAACCTTTGTAAGCTCTGAAAGATGTGTGACGGGAGGGTGTCATTAAAGTACGTGTAAACGCACATCTTGATCCAAGTTCTTCACTGCCTGTCTGAAAATATCTCTGGTGTTCTTTGTCCAATGAGGCCGAACAGGGAACTGCAAACTGGTGTCAGGGATATGCGGTAACTCAATGATTTGTCACATATCACAGACCTCATCAATCAGCGTCTTTGCAAGTGTTTCGTACCTTGTTTTCCAAGTAATAAGTCATAGTGATTTGAGAGGAAAATTCACCCACCATTCTTCATTGTAGCGATGGTGGTCACCTGTACTCGGTAAAAAGGATGGAAAATCGAACATAATAGCTCCCTGTTATAATTACGGATCAAGCGCATTTGCAGAGAACGAAAGCTTACTTTGGACCAGTCGGCAGTCCTATTTCCTACTCTTTCAGTGGTCTGTCCTAGGAAGCTATCAAACGGTTTGCCAAACTACAGAAATGGAGATTTAAGGCCGACGTCCAGCCTAATGATGACATATTCCAACCTTGATATTGATGCCGCTGATGGAAGAGCGTCAGAACATAGAAAAGCACAGTATCTTGTGATCTGACCTGCGATATGTTGAGGTTACTGCCTTGCCGTTAGCTGCTGCTTGATCGAAAAGTTCTCGAATGCGCTTCAGCAATGCATTAGCCTGAGTGACAGGAACCGCAAATTCAAGCGTTTTCCCTCTAAGCCCATAATCCCATTCCGGTTTCGAGCCCGGGTATAAGCCACCGATTAGTACGTCATATGCGTATCCATGCACAGGCCATGATAGGAGTGGCAAGTTGATGGCTTTATCTGAGTTACGTCGGAGATGTAAATCAAGGCTCTCGAATCTCGCAACCTACCATGAAAGTTTGGGGAACTCCAAAGGCGGAAGAAAATTCTTTCAGTCACAAAATTGGGGAGACTCAGGTTCTGTCCACTGTTCAAAAGATTGAGAGCCAGAGCTGCTTCTGTATCTGTGACCGAAAAAGTTGACTGACAAAGGGCATGAGACATTGAGCAAGTTACAAATTGAAAGGTGATTACTTGAAACGCGTTCCCTGGATGGGTCATAGGGACTACACCATAGGTCCTCAAGTGAAACTTCTTTCTGCCTATGAAAAGTCATAAGACAGAGTGACGTATAGTCGACAGGAGAACTGCATACCTGGCCACCACTAGACATGGAAATTCAATCAGGATGAAAAACATGTATACAACTGATACACATACCCAATAATTTGCAGTCACATACGGCGATATTTGAGCGTAGATATCTCCATTCAAAACATCGTCTTCATCAAGAACGGTTTGATCGGCATAAACTTTGAAATCGGCGAGGATGGCAAGTTTAACTCTAGCAATCACACCAAGGAGTCCCAACGAAGTAGTCGCCGATAACCACGTATCGTTGGTTTGGTCCTTCTCCAAGTGAACGAGATCGCCTATAATTTCTCAAGCTATACATAGCTGACGACCATCAGAATGAATAATACCATTTCCATTAATGATATCAAATGCTAGAGCCGCGCTGGAAACCTGTGAATCCTCTCGTAGCGATGAACGATGAGCACCCATTGCCATAGCGCCAGCTTGTCGACCCATGAGGACACGTGCATTACATCAACCATGAAAAACGCAGACCGACAGTAATATTCCAGTTAACTAGTCATTCAGCATCATAAGAGGAGGTGGACACTTTGAGAAGAAAAGACTTACCGAGTGTGTAGCCTAGTGAAGCACCCCGAGAGTGTAGCCATTCGGCACTGAAAAATCAGGAGAGCGTAATGATTCATTACAAATCGTGCATACACTTGGGGAAAGGTAACACCAGCCTCAACAACAACAGTGCCCACACCATCTTCAAGAACAAGGTCCGAAATCCCATTGACGGCATCCGTCTTGATAATTATAGTGTTCGGATCGTCAGAACACATGGTATCGTCTAAATTTTTGTCAGTACTTGAATAGTAGGAAATCACTTAACGGGACCAGAAACGTACACCACATATGCGCATTCTTAGAATATTGTGACGGTCAGGATGTGGCACATAACCATCACAGAAAACATACACCGCTGGCTCTGACCGACTGTTTATGCTTGACTGCATCTTTCACGATTGCTTGCATCTCGTCAATCGATGAGGGTCGAAAGACCTTAAGGACATTGTTGCACGCAGGAAAGCCGGGGCCATCGAACGTATTGTATGGTTCACCTAACAAAAAAGTAGCGTTCAAAAAGACGGGAATACAAATCAGCGACTTGACGAACCTATGGCGAGTTTTGCCAAGTTCGGCGCGCTGAAAAGCACCACAAACCTAAGCATTCTGATCGAACACTGTCGGGACAAGAAGTAATGTACCTGAGCATAGTATACTCCGTCAAAGGCGTCTGAAACCTCCAAGGCCCTGGACGGGGAGCATGCGATATTTAACCACGAGACTCCGCCGTTTACAAGCACAGAAAGAAAAAGAAGCTTACCGAGGAGCAAGTGCCCCAGAAAATGGAGGAATTGCATCCTTGGCAGAGGTCGAGAAATATTGTTATTCAAATCAACAGAGAACGCTCAAACGGTAAGCATGCGAGCACTGTTCAAAGTTTGACGGTATTGGTGTCATCATCCACGTGCACTGGGCATCCTTTGGGAGATTTTTCAGTGTCTGCTTTTGAACACCCGAACATCAATCTTGACATGTCCTCACTATTCGCCCATGTCTTTGCTTAATGCTCTGGCCGAGATTGAATTTCAGGATCTAATCTCTGATTGTATCTCTCGTCTACCTAGCAGTCATGTTCCAAGACATCCCTTCCGACATCTTGATTAGGATTTGCTCCTACCTTGACTTATCTCATGTTCTTTCCTTTGTTTCTGTAAATCTATTATAAACCTTGTACCCTGACACAACGAGCTGACTTCTCCAAGGTTTGTTCTTCCCTGCGACAACTAGCCGACTCGAGATTTCTGTGGATAGATGTCTTGGAAAGAACTGGAAGGACCCGAAATTTGGCTTGCCCTACCGGCGCTGATCTTTCTCAAATGACTATCGGTGTGCTCAGAAATGTGGCTCGTCGTACCAATAAGCTAGAACGTAACTGGAGCCTAGAAAGGCCTCGCGTTGCGCGATCGGTCAGAACAACCCAGTATTCACATACGACAAATGAAGAACCCGCCGCCATTCTCGCTGCTATCCCGGCGACGTCTTTCGTTGTGCTGTATTTCAAATCACAGGAGCAAATTCTTATCTGTGATAGTCATGGTCAGATGCCACTACAAAGAATTCATGTTGGTAGAATAAGACTCCGTGCGCATTTTGATGATTCTGGAAATCATTTGATTGCAGTTCTAACTCACGATCGGGATGCGTAGGTGCGGACCATTACCAGTAAGTATTATCACTAATCACTCTCATTTCAGAATACTACTAAAAGTCATCTCCATTGATTACGAGGCTGGAGAGATTCTGGGTGTCCGAGAACTCCTTTCAACAACTCCTCCATCTCACTACTTGAACGGATGTTTGTTTGTTGCTCCAAATTTAGTCGGTCTTCTTTGCAGTAGTGACGATGGGATGTACTTCATTCATATCATCAATTTCACGCGAGGATTATCTGCGGAGGTCCCAATAGGTCCTGCAAATCTGGTGGTAAATGTCACTTTCTCTCATGTACTATCGAAGGCTAATTTGCAACTCCGGAGGACGATCGATCGATCTCTTTCTCTGTTGTCAATGGAAGACTTTTCATAATATATACCTGGAACAACGATGATACAAGTCATGAAACTTACGATATCTACCACTGCCCGGTAGACGAACTCTCATCATGGAAAAATATCAGTTCGACAGGAACTGTGCCGGAAATCGGCGTAGATATGGAGCTAGCTGCACAGTTGGTCATTTCCGATCTCTCGGGAAGTCTTGACAGAGAGATCATAGAATTGAAGCTATCACCGTTCGGATTTCACAATCTTCACGTCGTGTATCCGGAAGTGTTTGCTGGGCTTACCTACGCATCCTTTTGGCCCCTCGAGCAGATATTCACCCGCACCACTACTAGCATCGAGTATGGAAAGACGATCGAACTTGAAGGCAAGGTTGGGTCCCACTATTATGACCATTCTGCGCCTTGGCTGGTGGCTTCAAGTCATTCCGGGCTATATTCAATCCTTGTTATGCAACATGCTGACGAAGGCCCCCAGCTGCGTCTCCTGCATTGGGACTTCGACACATCAACCATCCATGCTCGTACTCTTGACGTTCCTCGCTACATCGATCTAACAGAAATCTATTCCGTGGCAATCGAAGAGAGATATGGCGTAGTATACCTATCTCATGCACAAGGATATCTGTTCGCTCTACCTTACGCGTAACTGTCAAGTGCTGCTGAACACCATAAGCGTCGAGCTTTTGATGTCCGGCAAGGGACAATTTGATTTTACTATATTTCTCTTTCATCTCTCTTTTGATATTGACTCTTACCCTGATACACAACGTTATAGATATACAAACCTGTTACTGGACATCATACATACCTAAAATAACAGACGTCGTCCTAATAGTTCTACTTAGTTGCATTACTTACTCATGTGCTCTAGGTAGGCTTAATCTCAGTCAAGTATACGAGACTGCAGTTGCATTACTTACTCGTGTGCTCTAGGTGTTAACTTCTACCAGTAACGTATTTCGATTCTGCATGACGACGTTCTTCCAGGGAGAGAATCACCAGAGAACCATTCACGGCATTCTAGCGAGGACTTGCTAATCGCTGTCCTTATAACACAACCGTTAAAATCACCATTCTCACCTATGCTCGAAAAGTCATGTCTCGCCTTTGAGTATATCAGCGAACCAGCACACTGACCAAGATGAAAGATGTCATCGTAGGAGGACAATCACATGAAAAATTAATCGTCAACTCGAAACGACATAAATTGTCATTACGAATCCCGTCTCTAACACTACACTACACTACACATGCCAATTAGTATCTCGTTCGGTATACCGACTGATGATAAATACTGGGTGAGGGGGTTATCAATCAAAAAAAAGGGGTAAAGAAGGTATAATGCCGCGAAAGAAAGACACCCATACTCAAATCGACAAAGCAAGCAAGTAATCCTCACTTTACTCTCCCGCAAAGAGCCGCACAACCATATACGTCGTCGACCCCACGAACCGAATCACTAACAAAAATTAGATAGATATTCATTTGAATCATTGGGAGCGACGCACACGCAAGACCAGCGACAGAGAACAATATAAACGCCATGTACCCATTAACGGCAGTATTCGCGCTCTGCGTGTCGTTCGCAGACACCACGACCGCAGCAAGGAGCGCCTGCACACCGCGTCGATCAGTTACAATTCACGTTCACAGATCCCAAACTCACATTACTCAATGTCCACGCCAACAATACACTACGCACACCAAGTCAACTTCCACAAAAACCCACAAAAGCACACGACTCACTTGGTCCTGAACCCTCTATAATAATCCTCCTGCTTCGTCGCCCCGTCCACCTTCTGCACCTCCTTCGGCTTCTTCGTGTTCAACACATGTATCGCGTCCTCATACAGCGCATTGATATCGTTCTTCGCAGTGGGCACGACGACCTCGACCTCGTTCTTGTTGTCCCCCTTCGCCTCGACCTTGCCCAGATCCGCCTGCGGCTTGTTGTCCCCCTTGGTCCCCCACGACACGTCGTGCACGTTCGAGAACGCGTACACGTTCAGCACGGCGATGTACGACGGCGCCATGAGCAGGTATTGGATGAACGAGGTTATCATGTGCCATGGCTCGAACTGCATGCAGGTGACCAGAGCGGGGCGAGAGCAGACAAAACGTCCATCAGCGCGAATCCAATCATCAAACAAACCAAAAAGCACAACGTACAAACAACAACGACGAAACCACATACAGACCCAACGTCGCCGCTAACGACAGCACAATGTCCCTAAAAATCGGGCTCGCGAACATGTCCGAGAGCTGCGGCGACCCCTCCACGCTGTTCGCCACGTTCTCGATGCCCTTGATCGCCAGCATAAACGCCGCTGCCTGTGTGTTGCTCGCGTCAGCCACAACCCGCAGTCAGTCAGCGTCAGCGCGTCCTCGGTGAGCCAGCGAGCCTTTCTCTTTCGGCCCAGGCACCAAGGCGCGACGAAGCGACGCAGCCAGGACGCCAACGCCAACACCAACGCAAAAAAAACAGAGCACAAACGCACCGTCATATAAACAGTAACGACCGCAAACCCCACAAACGCAGCCGTATACCCCCACTTGCTGCCCTGCGGCCTGTTCCCGAGCGACAGGATAAAACACATGATGAGGAGGCCGAGGTAGAAGTACGTCAGGATCGGGTTCAGGATCTTCACCCACGGGAGGTTGAACGAGGGGTCTTCGAGCGCGGAGCCGAGGATCGAGAAGGCGATGAAGTAGTTTGCCTGTGCGGCGCCGGCGGGGGCGGAGGCGGCGCGTGAGACGGAGGGCGGAGGGCGGGGACAGAGAAAGGGGAAAGTGGGAAAGCGCACGTCAGCGCGCATGCACGAACGCTTACCCGAACGCGAACACTCACCAGCGCGAACCAGCTAAACACAAGACTGAAAAACTGGTACACCATCTCGACGTGGATCCAGAACTTGCGCACGACGGTGTGCGCGCTGCGGTATATGTAGTAGAAGTGCACGGTGCTGTGTACGGCTGCGAAGAAGGAGCCGTTGAGCCAGCGCCTGCGCTG
>JABCKQ010017708.1:0-11149 GCA_018857305.1 Termitomyces sp. T159_Od127 | reverse complement strand
CCCCCCCCGGCCCTCGTCCCACCCCCCCGCCCCCCCGGCCCTCCCCCACCCACCCCCCCCCCCCCCGCTTTGGTCTTCTACGCCTCGCGCTCCTCCCAGTGCTCTGTGTTTATACCCGGTGAATAGCCGTAAGGTGGATTCGCCCAGTAGACTGAGCCCCCGTGGTCAGCGGAACCTGACACTTTCCCCTTTTGGTTATCCAACTTCCCCGGTTCTGTTTCCATCCCCGGGACTTGCTAAGTCCCCACGCCTGATTATCTCTCGATCCCCGGGACTCGCTTGCCCACCGGCGCTTGCTCGTCTCATTCTCTTGCACCCCCAGCACTCGCGCCAACCCCCGGCACTCGTCCTCCACCCTTCCCGGCACTCGTCTCACTCACCGGCGCTACCGGCCCTCCCCCACACACCACCCTTGCCCCGCTTCGGTCTCCTACACCTTGCGCCCCTCCCGGTGCTCTGTGTTTGTGTACATGGTGATCATCACATAAGGTGTTCGCCCAGTAGACTGAGCCTCCATGGTCAGCGGAACCTGACAGTTAGGCCATGGCATTTCACAAACTCCATGTCCAGAAACAGTCTTGTTGCTCCGCTATCCAGAAGGGCAGTGACCTCATGGGTTTGTTGCATGTCTGTGGTTTTGATCTCCACATCAAGGCGCAATGAATTCACTGAGGGAGCAAAGGCCACCACATATTGCCAGGGCAGGCATTTCCAGGCCAGGGGACCGCACTGATGAGGCTTAACCAGCATGGAGGAGCATGGCTTAGGATCCAGAGGCGGCATTTGTATGTCTGAAAGGGGACTTTGAGGTTCATCTATCTTAGAATAATTGGCATTTGGGTGTATTTGCATTTTTTAATAACAAACATGTGAACTTGTTAGTACCCAGCAACAGAGGCATACACCTCATCTGTCGCTTGACTAAAAATCCTCCTCCAGGCCTAGAAGGGGGGTGCATGCATCACTCTCCTCTGGAGCCAACTCTGGTGCCAGCTCATCTGGTGATGGGGCTCTGGCAGCATCCTTCACAGCCAGCAGTTGCAAGAGAAGCTTCTCTTACTTTTGGTAGAAAGGTAGCGCACCTCCAGGCTGGGCAGTGCTATGCAAAGTGCCCTGGCCTTTTGCATTGTTAGCACAGTAGCGGTGCAGGATGATGTTGCTGAGTGGCATCTATGTCCATGGGAATGCCTGGGGATAGAGGTCATGGTGTAGAAGCAGCTGGAGCAGGAGTAGGCACCGAGTGCAGGGGAGCAAGGTGCTAGAGACTCACCATTGGAGTGGGATGGTGAGCAGGGTGTGTCTGGTATAGCTCCCACTGGATCTCCATGAGCTGCCATTGATTCTGAGCCACCTTGTACCAAGAAGCAATCTGCTCATTGTTTGGGTGGCCCTCAGCAAGGTTGTCAATGCACTCCATTAAAGCAGGGTGCAGGCCATTCCAGAACATAAGACACAGTTGAAGGCCATCTGGGCAGGCCGCTTGCTCGACTAATGCCTGGAAGGAGTCAATGTACTCATCCAACGTCTGCTTTCTCTGCCCATACTGCTCCCTATTGTGCAGCCCTAGTGCAGTGGACTTGGCAGGATCAATTGGGAAGAACTCTGCTTGGAAATCCTTTTCAAAAGCAGCCCAGTCTATAAAGCTCCCAACACCTCCAGAACATTGGAGCACATGTAGTGCATAAGTGGAGGCCTCCCCAGCCTTCATGTAGGACAGCACCCAAGCTATCTTCAATGCATCAGAGTCAAAGGCATCTCCACTAAGGTGAATGTAGGTGAGGCAGGGGAAGAAATGCTCCCTGGAGGTGCGGTTGCCATCATACGTGTCTGGGAGTACCAGATGTGGTATCTGCACACAAAGACCTGCCAGGGCTGCCAACTCTAGCAGTGCCTGGAGGGACTGGGAGATGTGGTTGGTGGTTTGGCAAAGAGTGGAGAGTTCAGTTGTGTGGTGGGTGAGGAAAGCTTGGGTCAGTTGCACCTGCATCTTTAGGTGTAGCAGGCAAGTCCAGGCCTCATCTTGAGGAGCTGGAGCATCTGGAGGAGTGTCTGGATTGGCAAGCTGAGACATAAAGTTCTGCAGGTGTTTAAGCCTGGTGGAGAAGCGACAAATAGGGGCCCAGAAAGTCCTGGCAGGCTATGAGGGGCTTCCAGACCAGAGTTAGGAGACTTGTTCTGCTGTAAGGGTGACCTCCAGGAGCTGCAGCTCAATCACACAACTAGCAGAGAGAAATCAACAATACAATAGTAACTAATCACATAGCAGAGGAAAATCCAAAGAGAACAAGTCTAAGGATCTCTGCTGCTTGGTGCAGCACATCAGCGGGTGGCAGAGGTGTGAGAACAACTGTATAGGTGACTGGAGCTAACTTTAACCTTGAATAATGCTTGAATGAGGAGTGCAGGAAGTTCTGGGGTTTTTCTAAAAAGGAAATGACCTCTGGGTATAGGTGACTGGAGCTAACTTTAACCTTGAATAATGCTTGAACGGGGAGTGCAGGAAGTTCTGAGGATTTTCTAAAAAGGAAATAACCTCCAGAGATCTCTGGAGGTCTAGAATGAGCTCTAGAGGTCTAGAGCAAGCCTTGGGAGTCTCAGGGAGTGGTGTAGGAGGTGGGCTGGGGCATAGTGAAGTGCCAAAAATGGAAGTCCCCTGACAGCATCTGTAGATCCTCATTGAGTCCACCTACATAAGGTCCCATTCAGAAAAGGAGTCCAAGATTAGCAAGACCTGACAGACTTGTTCTTTTTGTATTTTCTTCTTCCAAGCAACTTGCTATTATTATATCATCAGTCTACACTCTAATGCACTTTAGATTTCCCTCTGCCAGCTGTGTGACTGAGCCACAGCCTCCAGAGGTCACCTTTACAATGGCATGCTCTGCCATCCATTTTTATTCTCAGTCTGACAGGATTTTTGGCACTGTATATGATTTGTTCTAGCACCCATGTGTCCCTTTTCTCCCACATCTCTAACGAAGAAGACTTTCTGTCTGGCACAATTGTCAGCTTTTTAATGAGACCATCAACATATCTGCAAGTTACTTGTGCTTTCACTGCAATCAAGACTTGGTTTTAAAGGTTCTGTAATCTGTATCATCTAGTGTGTGTCTTTGGAACAGTTTGGTGGGTTAGATGAGTTTGCAACATGAATTCTACTGAAGTGTGTAGTTGGTTGTGAGAAAAAAATGTATGTGGGTTCTGTAGGGAATTACAATTTTGAGCAAAGGCTCAACATAGTGGGAGTATAAACAGGGCGAATAACCTTTGGAGGATTACAGAAGTCCTCAATCACTCCACCATGGTCAACTGAGTGTATTAATCCCTGTAGAGAATTACAGAAGTCTACAGGCAGTAATTATTTGGGAGGTAAATAAAAATAAGCATATTCACTTACCCTCAGTCGCTCCAATAATGTGTGGTTGACTGAGGGTAACGTTTGTATATCATATGTAGATCTAGGAAATGTAGATAAGGTTTGATAGGGACTACCGTGACTGATTTCCACCATAAACGATGGTGGCTGAAAGTTGTGAGGTGAATGACGCCTGGATGTTATGGAAGACGATGTTTAGCTTTGGTAGTTTAGACATCATAGGTATATTCCATTTCGTTATCTTTTACTTCATTTCATCATCATACTTACATCATGAAATATATTGCTTATATTTCATGTCTAAGACAAATTTAGGAATATATAGTTATTGTTATACTTGAAGTTCAGACCTCCTTTGTTCGTGAACTCCAGTTTGCTTGAATAAATTCATTCTACTGCGCAATAGACATGTTTCGTCACCGGATGGTCAGTATAAGTCTTTCCTCAACAGTTTATTCTATGAGAAACTGAGGATTTATATCTGTGCGCCTTGAGATTTAGCTTTTAACACTGTCAGCTGATGTGGGCCTGTCGACTATACCTGAGGGGACAGTAATTATCCTTGTAAACGTGACCACAAGCTGTCCTTTTCCTACCACCAACGTCCATCGAGGTATCACAGAAGAGCTATCTCGTCTATCTTTCCATGTAGTTTCTTTGTGAGGACACTTTATCACAACTGAATCTCGAGTTCATCTGATCGTTTAGTACGTTTGCTCTGTGCGTACCCAAGCAGACAAATTCTTTGAGCTACTGGCTACCTATCTACGGGGCCAGACAACCTGCTTTTTCATATGTGAAATCAAAGTCTAAGGTGTGCAAGCCTATTGATATGACCTGGTGCTAAAAACATTGTCTGATTGTAACCTGCAGATTCCAGAATCAGAGTAAAAAATCAACTCACGGGACTGGGGAAGGATACTGCCCACTGGAAAGCTCATCCTTATTACTTTCGCTTTCATTTCTGCAGGTCTTAGGTTTCCCTCCATGGTAATCAGACAGGCTATCAAGCCCGCAATGTGAGGAGTTGCCTATCATTGCGGAGACCTTGTCAGAACTTCTTCAACGCTATTGCAAAAACCAACCATGGATGTGCCTGAAAAAATTTGGGTCGCCTTGACGAGGTGATATGGATGAGATGTTAATTTTTTAAAGCACTCCAGTGCTGGAAGGAACGACTGACCTCGAGTCCATTAATGAAGGTACTTTGAATACCGTCTCCAGGAGCATATACGTCAACTCGGGGGCCATGATTGGAGAAAAAAGCGCGTTTGTCGTGTTTGTCTGTGGCCCCAACAGTCACGCCTGTGGAAGCGCGCGCAGGAGAAAATAGATCGGCGTTCTTGTTGTCGTTTCCAGCCGCGGTCTATACTAAATCATTAGTCAGTCTGAACACCCGAAGTTACCGAAAACCACTTGCAACGACATGGATCCCATGGTCGGTGAGCTAACGACATTCAAGTTCTTAAATGAATATACACCTGATATAGATAAAGACGGTTGACGCACTACCCTGACAGCCTTATCAATGCCATCATTCCCTGCCATACTAATAGAAATCGAAGCCACAGAAGGGCGCTGGCGCCTTTGTTGTTCCTCAGTAACCCAAAGCATACCGCTGATACTGTCAAACAGTGCATTAAGATTTAAACGTTAGAAAGAACGTGTGAGGTTTACATTTCATGGACATCACCGGCCCTATGAATGGACATCTGTTATTCATTTGAACTTCAATCTATCTGTACACTCACCCCTCATCGTCGAGCACCTTCACGCCGATGATAGTTGCTTTCTTTGCCACCCCATATGTCCTACTCGCCGCAATGCCACTAGGATGTAAGTGAGCCATAACCTTCATGAGTACGAGTTGTTTACCTACGCGCAATGGGTTCCATGACCGTCCTTGTCTTTGTTTTGGTCCGCACTACTAGCATAGGTCTTTCCCCAGATTGCACGACCGCCAAAGTCCTTCTGTTTGTTTTGATAAGAATTTGACAAGTCCATCGATGTGGATACTCACGTGTTGTGTATATACACCTTCAGCACACAAAGTAACGATTAGTTGACGCTCTACGGGAAGGTATTGATTACTATACCCGTGTCTGTAACAATTGAGTTGATCATCTAATGTTCAAGGTCCATAGTACAAGAACCTACCAAGAATGTATATATCGACTCCAGAACCAGCATTTGGTTGATATACATATCTGGACCTGCCGTTGAGAAATCAGCTGTGCTTAAAGTTCGATGCACTAAGGTCAGGCGTACTTGGTGTCGATCTTCTCTGAAGAAGTCAAACGGGCGAGATTCCAACCAGAATCTCGTCTGATAAGGCATCAATGATGATAAAAGGGAAAGTAGGAAGCATCATCAACTGTCTGAGCGTAACCGCTTTTTTTGCCACTCCGTCCAGAGAGATAGACTCAATGCTATGGTCATTGCACAAGAATTTGACTTGATCCTTATTGAGTGAAGCTTGTGAACAGTTTCAATATCAGCATCATTCGAAGGGAGAACCAGACTTGTCTCACCGGCGAAACCATTCAAGAGGTTCCAAGAGATAATGGGTACGATCCTTGTCCTCCCAAAGAAAGACACAAGATCCGCGTTGGGCTCCAGTATGACAATATATCTGCCAGCGATATATCTTGTGCATACTTCTAGCTTGTTCGCTGATACACAAGTGAAAGAGAAGATGAAGAGGAATAACGCAACAATCATGCGTGCAGAGTAATGCATGGGACGCAGAAATAAGGATGGAAGAGTGGGACGAAGACCTGTCTCTCGTTCGTTCACAGCCCAGTTGAGTAGAGACTTTCGAGTCAAAAGCACCTATGCAGACCTGCTTGCAAAGGTGCGCGGGGTTGAAGGAGAATGAGGAAGAAAAAATTAAATTGAAATCATTTATATCAAAACAGGTGAAACTGTGGGTGACGTGATAGAGGTCTCTAAGCGAGTCCGCGCAAGGCCGGAAATTGTTCCATCAAGGAATTTTTCGCTAGGTAGGAAATCTGTCAGTATAATGAATGCCTTAAAGCTTATGAAGGAATCTTACAGTTCTATTCCGGACAAAGTCCGTCAAGAATTTTGCGAGCACAGAATCGAAAGGTGAGTGATCCGGAGTTTCAAACGTCAATTTACAAACATTCGGTAGGAGAAGTGCCAGTAATAGTGATGCTGCTGCACCATCAGAAAGTGACATACTCCAAAAGGACGCTCCTAGATTAAGTTCTCCAAGAACCGAAAACGGGACGGTACCATCTCGGAACGTATCACACGGATAGGACGTATCCAATAGAATCCCCAAATAACTGAGCTTCGGACAGTGACGAGCGAAAAGTGGGAGATGGTTAAACGTGAAGGTTCCGTATGGAGGGCACAGCAACAAAGTACCAGGATCAAGAGAGAGCACTTTAATGTTTGATAAAGATTGAACGAGCTCTTCTACCTCCGCAGCAGTATAAGCCAGTGCCATGTAGGTCTCGACTCTCAGCTCAGTGAGATTATAGGAGAGGAAAGGCCGCAGTGAGGCGAAAGGAGACGACACGTCTAGCATAATTTCACGGAACTCCAACTTTGTCACTGCTGGTATTTTCGCCACGATTTTCGGATAGACAGGGGAAGGGGAAGGATCTTCCATACATTCCATACTTTCAATGATCAAGCTTTCAACGTAGAAGGGGAAGTTTTTGTCATCCAGAATCTCAGAAATTTGGTGTGAGCATCCTGAGACAGTCAAGACAGTAAGTTCTCGGAAAGAACCATCTTTGAATGGGGAAGGCTGAGGATGGTGGCCTCTACAGTCGGGAACTGCGGAAGGAGCGGCTTTCGTTCGGATGACTTTGAGCGCTGGGAATCTCGATAGGACTTCAAGGACCGGATACGTCGCCGTATAACGACAGAGGACAAGAGTTGCAAGACATGGAAGCGCGTGAAGGGCAGATAAACCGGTCATATCACCCCTTATGATGTCGCTTCCAATCTCGAGAGAGACCAGACCAGACAATCGTCGAACGGGGATTGAAAGTTGGAACTGTGGACGATCCCTTAGGTATTCGACATGCAAATTCACGACTCCGGGATGTAGTAGATTCATTGACTGCTGGAGGAGATTACAATCGACCTTGCAATAGAGCTTTTGCAGATTAGGGAATACGGTGGCGGCGGAGTGCGTTCCGAGGATATACTGTAGTGCAGAGGGCATAGTATCGCGATTGAGATTATATGAGTGGTAGAACTCCCCCTTCACTAGCAGATGACGGACAAGACTGGAACATTCAAGAAAATGAGGCCAGTCCAGGGAAGAAGCCGGAATCTTGCAGGAAGGTAAGATTGAAAAATTGATATACCCCCTCATGAGGACGTTTAGTCACTCACAATAAACGGCAAATCGAAGTCCCATGGCGCAAGCAATCGCAAAAGGACCTCAAGGTCACCGCTTGAGTCCAAGAACTGCCACACAAGTGGTTTCCCCGCTGCAGCCCAGGATTTACAAACCTGCATATTCGTTGCCACCGATTTCCTGGTGAGATAGCCGAATATGATAGAAAGTAGCTCAGGGGTGTCAAGTACAGCATGGTGGTTGCTCATGGTTAAGGCAGATAATGGATCAACTTTGACTCACGCGCTCATTACATATCTCACAATTCACGTGTCTGTGGGCACCAACCAAGAGTGAACGCTTGAAAATTCGATGAGACACTGGATTGGTAGAAATAAGTCCAAATCCAAGTGATGTCGAGGACAAATACCGTGGCCCACAATATATGGGTTCGACGTGTGCTCCTCTCACTTTCAGCACTTTCAGTGGTCTTTAGTTTAGGGCCAACAAGTCAGACGACCGTCACGACGGTCGTCGTGGCAAGCTTACAGAGTTTTCGGAAAAACATGTCCCACGTGCTTTCGCGCGTTTTAAGAAATTCGGAAAATAGAAAAAAATATTGAAAACTCTAAAAAATTCCTGTACGACGAGATCCAGCTTTTTTGAACATATACAACGCTCCTTTGAACCCTACGATGTCTCTAGATCAGGATTCTGACCCTCCGCTTGTTTTTCCGGACTCCCCGACACCAATAATCAACGATCTTGACACTTCTTCGTCTGACGAATCGGAGATCACCCTAGCAAGGCCAAGCAAGCTCTCGGGTGTTGAAGCAGGTCTTGCGAGGTTCGGAGGACAATATCCCATCATGGAGGGACAGGAAGTTGAGGCAGAAAGTGATACAGAGTCGTCACTTCGAGGTTAGTCCATGCAAGCCATAGCCAAGGTTCGAGCATCACTCACCCTCCTCTCAAATCTCAAATAGCTGAGGCCAGGGCCCAACGACCGAATCATGAAATCCTGAAAATCAAAATACGTCGATCCATCTCAGGCTCCATGGGAAAAAACACTTGCCAGGTCAGCAACTCGAAACGCAAAACCAGAGTCATGAGCGAATCGGATCCTGAAAGCAAGAAGTCGGTATCAATGCGCAAAAGGGCCAGGATCAAGAACAAGCATACTGAAAGTGATAGCCAAGATAATCAATCCAGTCTGTTCGACACAATAGGGTCTGAAAATGGTGAACAACTTCTGCCTGGTTCACACAAAAAAACCTCTGACACATTACAGGCACCGTGACTGTTCTGAATGATGATGAGCCTGCCTCTGAAGATAGCGAGAAGAGTGCCACACCGTTGAAAAGGCGTCCTGGTTGGCCTCGTGGCTCAGTCAAGCCAAAGATCGCTCTCCCTGCAGTTCAACCAGTACAACGGCTGGATGCATCAGTCTATGTCAACCTTGGAGTGCCACCCAAGTTAATTCGAGGTCGTACACATAAAGGAGACAAGCTCGAACCTCAAAAACCGAAGCAATATGGTCCATTTACACTGACAGCCAACATGTCATGGAATCAGTTTTTAGTGGAGGTATCTATTCTTGTTGATATTGAGCTTGAGAATTTAGATATCAATGAGATGACTTGGAGCTTTCAGAAGAAGGTACAATTGATGCTCACAAACATAAGTGGTTATAATGCAATGATTCAGCAGGTTCTCGCACTCAAGGATCCATCATCAGCTATCATTCTTGTCTCCCTTCCAGCATTCTGCTCCATCGATGGACCCTTCTACAACACGTACAGCAATGTAACCATCAAGTGTAAGAGCAGGTAGGATACTATATCGAATGCCTCTGTCCAACGATGTATGCAGAATAGGATCATGACCACTTAGTGCACGTCCATAGTGGCGTATAAGAGTTCGACCATCTTTACTGGATTCATCAAGAACAATCAATTGTTCTGCCGAGAATCGTGTGTGAAAATCATGAATCCATTCAGCACAAAGAGCATCATCACGCTCAGAAGCAGCTTTTCGTAAGAGCTTGTAAGACAGGCCAATGTCACATAAGTTGTCATGTAGTGCAGTAATCGAAATGGGCAAGTTGTGGAAGAGTGCAAGCCACTCTTTGATCTCCTCAAGGTAAAGTGCTGGTGACTCCAAAACAAGTTCCATGAGGTCTTCTATTACTTCAGGCCCCATCAGTCGTGGTCTACCTCGAAGGATTGAATGCGGTTCAACCTGTCCGTGAACCTCGTAGTTGTCAGACCAACGAGCAATGCTTTTGGATGAAACACCAAAAGTAGCTGCGATATCCTCATTTTTCCACCCAAGATCCAGGAGCCAAAGTGCGCGTTGCTTCATATCGCTGCTTATGCTTCTATAGACCATGTTCAATGTGTACAGGGCAAAGAAAATGTTGTGGAGGATTTTCCCAGTTTTTTCACATATATTTTCTAATTTCCGAATTTTTTCAAACACGCACAAGTGCGTGGGACATTATTTTCCGAAAACTCTGTATGGTGTTGTCTATCAAACCCTCATCCAGGAATATGCGTTCGATCAAAATAGAGACGGGCGTACTTCGATTGCACGATTCTCATTGAGAACATGTGTATTTTTTCGTGATTTGCTTATCCAGTAGCTTCCTTTTCAACGCCAATGGCAGGACTTCAAAGACCTTTTCCTAAGACAATCATGCACGCTGTCGCTCTCGTTCACCTTGGGCGTTTTCGTGGCTTTGTATTATCTTTGCACCCGGATCAGATGCTGAACGTGGAGTTCGAATGTTCAATGGGTGCGTTCCGCAGTCGTTTCATTTTATCTCCAGTATCTACATCTGCAGCAAGGTACGAGTACAACGGATGAGCTCTCAAGAGTTGACCACGACTGATTTACGCCGCTCAACCGACTTCCTATTGCTTCCCTCACGTCCTCACCTACCTTAATTTCACCTGCACCGTCCGTAGCGCGTCAGACGCTCGCACAAGGGACATTTCTCTGCCAACTACGGCGACCTCTTATCAATCAAGCCTACTGTAGTCGTTGACAAAATTGACACAAACAACTTGTACCCTCTTTAAGCCACCACCTCCACTTGGAACAATTTTTACTTCAACCTCGAGTTTGCCTGCTCCACCTGATGTGTGGCCCAAAACGCCGATAGAGAAACCCAGAGAAAGCAGTCGTTTTCGACGTTAGATTTCGCGCAATTGTGAGAGTGGAGTCTACAATGCCGCTACTCTGCACCGGTGTCTAGTGCATCCAGATCGACATCAACGTCATCGAAACAGCCACTGCCGATAGCCTCGAGAGGTCCACTCCCTTCGTCTTTGTTGACCTCGGTGTCCTCTCCAACATCGGCGAGCTCTACTGACAACTCGCATCTCCCCTCCTCGTTTGGGTGTCCTCGACGGCTGTCTGCCACAAAGGACATCCGTCTGCCTTCACCA
>JABCKQ010017707.1:0-11159 GCA_018857305.1 Termitomyces sp. T159_Od127 | reverse complement strand
ATGAGCACTTTCTTCCAGAAAGTTATGTGCGTATCTATGACTTTGATGTATTACTTACATATAGTAAGATCGTGTAATGTAAAGTTTAGAAGATGCGCATAGGCTTGCAGTTGGATGTATCTTGGTTTTTTAGAATTTCTTCATTGAGTTCTTGGTACTTTACGGTGCACTGTGCTTCTTGTAACTGCAATGCGGACGGCCGCATAGATTTTTTCTGTTCTCCTGTATCTTCCTGGCTCCATGTCTATCATTTTCATACCTGATTGCCGGATGGATCAATTTGACAAATAACCAGAGGAATGCATAGCTAAAAACGCCATGGATGGTTTCTCAGTCATGACTATAATTTCATCTTTCACGTCTTAGTCCCCAACAAACGCCCATGGGGTGAATGCTACGAAACCTCTTGGAGGTTTTCAATTTATGAACCTTGCTACTTTTGAGTTGTGACGCTGTCCATTTCAAGGACAGACTCAGAATGGCGAGAACGCAGCTGCGCGATAATTGTGCTCTATCATGGTATCACCTTATCGATGTCAACGCAAGTAAGAGGGATAGACGTCAGTCGATGATCAATCAACAACATTACCCCAGAGTGACTCTTTCAAACGTCAAATTGTAGAGACATCGTACAAATCGACAGGCAAAACCAATTTCTAATCTTTCAGAGGAGAAAATGGAGTGAAATAAGACCTTCCAGTTAGAGTTCGGCGCTGGATTGATCCTGATACATGGCCACAAATTCATTGTACACTGTCTGAAAATTGATGTCTTCTAAGTCGTCTTCGTCAATGCCTATGGCGGTCTGGTAGGAATCGCCGCTAAAAATAGATAAGTGGCGCACTCCAAACAAATTGATTAGGGGCTGCCTACGCGGAAGAGCTTGAAGCAGAACCTTCATGACCTGATGAGCCACTCGAGTGTACACTTCTCGACTAAGATCAGCCACAAATATACTAGCAACATGGAAAATTTACAAACCCAAAGGTGGAAAAGGTTTCTTGTCTATGATGTCTGTTTCTAATTGGCACTGCCCTAATATGCATGAGTTGAGATATGAGCCAAGAACACTATTCGTTTTGCATGATTACTACATTTCAGGAGGGTCCTGCACCTCCACTTTCTGGAATACGCGTGCTGCCCGTGGTGGTGGGAGGAGTCTAGGCATTAAAATATGATGTCTGTCCGCTTTCAGTCAATATCATCTTACCCCTGTGGAGAGGGCGTTCCAGCTGCTGGTTGTGCAGACCTGACCATATCCTCGAGGGGATTTGTTTGGACCTCTTTAGTTTGATTTTTCTCAAATTCCTGGATATCGTCTTTCTCCCAAATGTGTCGCTGTACGTGATGATGAGCCATAAGATGGGATTGAGTAAGACGGCTATTTTTAAAAAACCAAATAAATGGCAATGGTTGTCCTATGTTTGACGACGTTACATACTTTGATCTCTCGTCAACTTCTGGGGAAGCTTTGTGTATTTGATTTGCGACTCTCCTAGCGTCGTGGGATAGTCTTGTGGACTCTTGGTTCAACAGCCTCGCTGCACCCTGAATGTGGGTTTTGAAGACGCCACAGTGTGGAGTGCCTAATAATAAAACTAACTAACCTCCTGAGAGATCCTTTGAGCTACTTCTCGTTCGATGGCTTGAAGCGCCTCGTGGTGAATTCTCCTGGTTTCTGACTACATACATAGGAATTGTCATGCCAAGAGAAAGAACAAGCCGTGAAAAGTACCTCAAATTCGGTGATTGCCGCCTCATATTTTTTCTTGGTCCTGTGTACCAGGACGAAGAATGCAAACAATCCTCCTATGAACTGGCTACGACGATCTTGAATCGCTTTGAGCGTGGTCTTGTGCCTATGTAGTAATCAGCCAGAGCGTAGATTAGATATATAAAAACGAACGCAGATTCAATCTGTGCCCGCAATGCAACTCGAGCTGGCTGAGTGATGTCCTCACCATTCACGATGACCGGGGGAATATTATCAATATAATGAAGCGCCTGATCTTGAGCTCGTTTGGCCCGGTTCTCAGGCGTTATTTGCTGGAAAAAGGAGGACATGAGTGAGTAGATCAGTCGGTAAGGGTGGATTTCATGGTCTCGGTTGATCTTTTATGTGACCGCGGACTAGGGAACCAAAATCTGAGATGAAGCCTACAGACATTATCACATGGGGAGATAATATTACTCCAGTGACTTCAGGTGACTCTATGGCCAGCCGTGTTTCAGGAGAAGCGACAAATCTGGACGACATTGACAAGCCTTGAGAGATCTATGATAAGTATCCACAAAACCTTCGAATCCGCTAAATCGAGTCTCGACGAATCTCGATCAACGTGGTCATGTGACTCGTCTTGTGGCATTTACTCACTGGACGACAGTCAGTTTATACTCCCGCTTCTCCCATATTTCTTCCATGTCAGATAACGGGAACAATCTCCTTGATGAGATACGAGAAGGAAAACATATGGCTAATGAACATATATGGGTCACTTACTACCCATTCCTACTGTCTCGAGGATATAAATTACGTCGTCGATACGCTCCAGATTGGCGGCCCTCTTGGACAGATCCAAGTATCCCCCTGCTCGACCTCTTTGACCATGAGGATGCACTTACGCCAGTGGTAACCTTCTCTCTCAAGACATTGAATTGGCCCTCACTTCAAATCGTCAGAAAAGTGCACAGATAATGGACGCGGTACGCATAGCTGACGACCGTCGGGTCGTACTGAAGAAGATTGAAGCTTTGTCAGAGGAGCTTCAAATTGCCCAATTTCTTTCCTCAAAAACCCTTTCATCTGACCCAAGGAATCATACGGTACCTATCCTGGAGACTATATATGATCCGAATGACAAGGACGTGGCGTTCATCGTCATGCCTATTCTCCTTCATATGAACTACTTGCCGTTTCGACGTGTTGGAGAATTTGCAGAAGCGGTCCGACAGTATCTTAGTGTCTGTGTTTCCTTGCTATTGGATGATCAACCGAGTGAAATGAAATGCAGGGCCTCCAATTCATGCACGAAAACAATGTTGCTCACAGGTCAGGGCCTTAAACCAACCTTACTTAAACCCGGTTGATACAAGACCCTCCTCAGAGACGCTTGTTATTTTAATCTAATGATGGATGCGACAGAACTGATACCCGGAGGTTTCCATTTTATCAAGCCCGATACTCGTGATGGTGTTGAGCCATGGAAAGAATGGCGAGAACGAGGCTCTGTCAAATCCTTGCACTATTACTTCATTGATTTTGGCATTTCCCGACAGTATCCATCAAACATTGGCATACAAGACGTTGGAATCTTTGCCCAAGATCAGTCTTTCCCTGAACGCTCATTAACAATTCCGTACGATCCATTCAAGACTGATATATACCATCTGGGCAATGTCATCTTGAAAGTTGTCAAGGTACGGTATTGTTCAGTCTATCATTATTATTAGTAAAGTTCATGTTTGTAGGAATATGATGGACTTGAATATTTCTCTCGAATAGGCAACGCGATGACAAAGAAGAATCCTGCAGACAGAGCTGCCCTGCCGGAACTGTTGGCTATGATCGACCGTCTTAAGCCAAAACAATTGCAACGTCGTGTTTGGTCAAAAGACAATCCAATGTTTTTCAGAATCTTGATTCAATTTTTTGGATATGACTTTTGTGTGTGATGTTGCAATTCACATTATTTGTTTCACTCTGGGAAACTCACAACAATCTGTCATTCATGTATGATGATTTTCAATGAGATGTTTGGCAATTACATTGTTTTACCCTCCAGATCAACAATGGCAATATATATATCCACTGTATCAGATAATTTGCACTGTCACATAGTGGGTTTGTGTACCCCAAAAAAGAAGAGCCTCAAGATAGTAAATGAACATTGCCAACCTTCCTGAGGGGGAAAACTCTTAGAGGCAGGTGATTGCTGATACATCATGTACAAATTGTGTTTTATGTTTGAGCAGTGACTAGGACTTTTCATTTTGTGAAAAGCATCCCTGAGACTTAACTACAGATATCTAAGTAGTTGTGAGTGGGCTGGTGTCACGACCTGCTACTGAACTCCAACACTCAGCCCTGGCCCTGGGACTCCAACCTTCTCAAACCAACCTCCACAACTGTTCCAGGCCCAGACCGCTACCAGACCAGCCACCTCGGCAGCCTCTGGCCATCACCACTCATCACTGCCACCAGCCACTGCCACCTCTGGCACCCCTCAGCCATCACCGTCCACAACTACCACATCAGTGCTGGCCCCGGCTATTCCTGGCACTTCCTTCAACTGCAGCCACCACATCAGCGCTGGCCCTGGCAACCCCTATGCCAACACCTCCCCCAGCTTCCACTAAGATGCCCATCATGCATCATGACCACACATCACTGCCAGTCTGACCTCCACATGCCATGCACCACTCCCACTCACCTCCTTGCCTCGCTGCCATTCCATGCCTTCATGCTCCCAAAGCAATACCTTCCTTTAAGGAGCTTCCTTTCTACCGCACAACATGCATTGACCACCACTTGTGCTCATCTCCCCTTCCTCGCATCCCCAGAACTCGTGCTTACCCTGGCACTCATCTTCCACCTCCCTTTCCCATCCCTGGCACTCACATCTTCACCCCCAGCATGACCAGTGATTGCTTGCTCAACCACTGCTTGCATCCCTGGCCCCACCCTAGTCTCACACGCCTTGCACTCTTGATAGTACCACTGCATTAGTGGACATTGTGCACACCACGTAAGGATTTGCTCAGTGGACTGAGCCCCCATGGTCAGCGGAACCTGATAGCTGGTAGAACCAAATCATAGTGGGTATTAGCTTATAAAAGGTGCATACTATATGATTCAGACATCTGATTCTGTTGTGACCTCACACTTACTCAGGACTCCCTCCAGGCCCCCAGGGCCCCAAAACCCTTCTCCCTTAACACTGACCATCTCCAGGCCCCTCCCTGCCCATGCCACCTTGCCACTGCCCAGCCATCAGTCCCATCAGCTGATGGGCAGCTCCTACCAAAGATTCATTCAGAACTTTTCTCATAGTGCATGCTTGCTATTTGATCTAATTGTGAAGCACACCACCTAGCATTGAGGAGTTCTGTAACCTGCTGCCTTTAAAGCCCTTAAAGTTTTCATCAGGAAAGAAGAGAACAGGCTTGGAAGTAACAGCAAGCTTAAGGGCTTCAGGGGCAGCAGGTTACAAAGCTTCTCAATGCCAGGTGGTGTTCTTCACAATGAGATCAAATAGCAGGCATGCATGATGAGAAAAGTTCAAAATGAACCTTTAGTATAAAAGTGGGTGAAGCCCAGAAAGGCTTGTACCTCTTTTTTGTTGCAAGGATACAGCCACTCTGCAACACCAGCCACCTTCACTGAGTCCATCTCTGCTGCTCCATGTGAGATGATCAGCCCAAGGTACTCAATCTGGGTAGGTTCAAACTCACACTTCTCTAGTTTGAAGTAGAGCTGATGCTGGCAGAGACATTTCAAGACAATGCATGCAATTCAGCAGTGCTCTTCTAGTGTTTTGTTATAAGCCCCAAAATGAGTAAAAGGGAGTAGGAGAGTAGAAGTTTTCACAGTCATAGCATTGAGAACATGATAGTCTTGCATCAGGCAGAGAGAGCCATCCTTTTTCTTAATTAAAAAACACTAAAGAAGCCATGGACAACTTGAGGAGCAGATGCAACCAGAGTTGAGTTCTCTTAGAGGAATGCATGCAGCTCATCCTGTTTCTGGGGTACAAAGGGGTAGACTTTGCAACTAGAGGGTGTAAAGTCAAGCAGTAATTCAATGTTGTGGTTCTACTGCTATGCACTCTGAAAGCAAGTCAAAGGAAGCTTTAGAGACACATTTTTGAAGTCATGGAGGTACTTTTCAGGTTCTGCTAACCATGTGGAGTTCAGGTCACTGAGTGAGTACTTGCTAGGTGGATACATTGCACTACAAGTACAGCAGAGGCCCACAATGAGCTCCAAGGATGAGAAACTACAGGACAAAGCCAGAATGAACAACTAAACAATATAGAGAGGCTCTAAAAAACTCTGGGGTGTGGGTGTACTTGAAGGACAAGCACCAGGGTAAGAAACAAGGGGAGCACCTTGGCTGAGGCTACTAATGTGAAAAGAAGAGGCCTGGAGTAGATTCCAATGTGGTGATGAGGCATCAAAGATATATCAAATAAAGATTAGCAAAGTCCAGAGATCATGAATAAGGCATGCAAGGTGTGATCCAAGTTGAGTGAGGTAAAGGAATGAAATGAGTGATAAATAGAAGGCAGAATAAAATTGAAGATGGAGCCAAGTAGAGACAAGGCACAGAACACAAAATGAGAAAAACATAAAACAAGATGAGTGAGACAAGATGATAGTTCAGATTAAAACATGATTTACAAGACCAAGTTCACAAATGAAACACAAAAAACACAAGTTCACAGGTTATGGCAATATCAAGACTACTATACAGGATGACTAGCTATATGTAAGTATGCAGGTGTAAGGGTGACCTCTGGGGGTTGCAGCACAATCACACAACTGGCAGAGGAGAATACAAAGATTATTTTAGAAATGGTAATAACAGTACAGCGGTAACTAATTACCTGGCAGAGGTGAATCCAAAGAGAACAAGTCTAAGGATCCCTGCTGCCCAGTGTGGCACATTAGCAGGTGACAGAGGCATGAGAACAACTGTATAGAAGGATAGAAGAACCAGAGCTAACCCTACCCTCTGACAATGCCTAAATGAGAAGTTGCAGATGCTCCAGAGGATTGTTTAAAAAAGAAAATGACCTCCAAAGATCTCTAGAGGTCTAGAGCAGGCCTTGGGGGTCTCAGAGAGCAGTGCAAAGGGGTGAAGCAAAGTGTGGAAGGGCGGAGCATAAAGGAGGTTCATGTGGAACAAAATGGAGGTCCTCTGACAACAAGACAAGTCTAAAGCATCTGTAATCAGTCTGGTGATGAGTATTAATTCTCAGGATGATGTTGGATTGTCTGGGCTAGACTGAATATATGGGCAAAGAGGCAACATAGCCTATGAGGTCTGTATGACAAAGTTTAGCTGGAGATCAGACATTGAGGGCATGTCTGATGGCAGAGATGCATAGGCCAAGTGATGGTATCATAAGGAGCTGATGGGTGATGTGGATGTAGGCTGAGTAATAGTGTTGATGAAGGTTGTGGGTTAGATTATGAGATTGTGGGGGAGCTGATAGCAGCTGATGCTGATAGTGCTGATGGGGGGATGATGGAGGTGCTGGTAAACATGGTGTGGGCTGATGGTGGGCCTGAGGGTGGACTGTGAGGATGCTGGGATGATTGGGGGGTCTTGAAGGCCATGTCAGAGTAGGAGGGGTTGTGACAATTTGGATACTTCTCTGCAGCTTCTTTTGCCTAGCAAAGTTGTACTTTGGGACCTCTCTATACCTGTATGTTGCCCATCCAAATGCTTCATATCTTAGCCTCAGTTGTCATAATGAATGTATAGAAACATACCATCTCAATCAGATTGAGCTTGTTGAGGAATCAACTTGCCAACCCTTGACATGTTCACTGATCAAGTGTTTACCTCTTTCAGAACTGTTAGCCGCACCACAAAAGCAATTGGTATTTACCTGTCTTTGTTTCTTTTCTGTGTTTTATTTTTTGTACTCATAACAACACCCTCAGTTGACTACATTACTGTGAGTGACTGAGGGTGAGTACTTATATCCATTTTATATGAACTTAGTTACTCAGTGTTACCTGTAGACAAAACCCTGTTATCTTCTACAGGTAAATAATAAACAAGTTGTTGGATGTTAGTGTCGCGTCAGTAAAAACACCATAAGCATCCTAGATTTTGATGACCGGCAAAGGGCCAATATACTATCATTTCCATCCAACCTTACCCCTGATATAAGTACATACCAATAACGGACACTATCCTCAGTCAAGTACATGATGACTGAGAGTAAGTGAATATACTTACATATAACAAACATTATACCTCACTAATACTACTTAGTTCATTGAGTACTTACTTGTGTTCTAAGTAAGTTTCATAGAGTCAAGTACACAACAACTGAGGTTCATTGAGTACTTACTTGTGTTCTAGGTTCAACCTCTAACAGGTTATGGGAGTGTGCTGCTTCACATTTTGAGGTTGACTGTTCGGAAAATTCCTATGGACCTACTGTCCATCTTCTGTGGGGTGCTACCTGATATTTTGCTGTTTGATTGCCATGAGTACAGGTGCACTGTTTGACTGGAGAAGCATGCATTGTTTTACCATCAATATACCTATCTACTCTGACCTGACATTATGGTTCTCCCAACTAAGACTGATAATGGTGCTAGCTCTCCATCACCTACGCTCACCAATGCTGAGGCTGCCACAAAGCAGAAGATTGACAACACCACACCCATGGTCTTGCAGATTAAGGTCTCTCTCCATTACTCAGGAGATCTCCTTGCAAAAGACAATGGTAAATGGACACCGTGGTCAAAATAAATATATGAAACTTGAACTTACAATGACAGGCCTGTATGAATATATCTTTGACCCTTCCAACATTCCCAACAAACAGTATGGACCATGAGCCTACCAGAATTGGCAAATGAATGATTGACTGGCAAAATCATATTTGCTGATGGGTCTTTCTGAGTTGGAGCATAACTTGGCAGATGACACAATTGATGCAAGGTCCTTGTGGAACTATTTACAGACTAGACATGGTAGTGCTGGTCCTGTCCAGCAAGTCCAGTTGTTACAGGAAGCACTGACAACTAAGTACTCCCCATTGGAACCTTTGATCATGACTATCAATGTTACAACCTGCCACCCACCTCTGGCACTTAGCCCTGGCCCCAGGACTCCAACCTCCCCAAACCAACCTCTATGACTGCCCAGGGCCTGGACCGCTACTCAACCAGCCACCTTAGCAACCCTCAGCCATTGTTGCCCATCACTGCCACCAACCACCACCACCTTCACTATCCCCTGGCCATCACCACCCACAATCGCCACATCAGCGCTGGCTCCAGCTATCTCTGGCACTTCCTTCAACTGCAGCTGCCACATCAATGCCAGTGCTGGCAACCCCCGGCGCTTTCCCCAGTCTATGCCAAAGCCTTCTCAGCTACTGCTGAGATGCCTATCATGCATCTTGACCACGCATCACCATCAGTCCAACTTCTGCATGCCATGCCCCTCTCCTGCCCAACTCCTCACCTCATGGCCATTCCATGCCTCTGTGCTCCCAAAGCAAGACCTTCCTTTGAAGAGTTTCCTTTGCACTGCACAACATGCATTGTCCACCACTGCTACCTTGCACAATCCCTGGGCTTCATCTCAAGCCCCAGCATCACAACTTTTCACCAGGACCTGGACCTGAACTCTGGGGCCTATGTACTGTACAGTATATAAGTTGTAGAGTAGCATCTAGTACTCTAGTCTTGATATTGCCATACTTCCGTCTCTAGTTTTGTATTTCATTCTCTGTTTTGTTAGTCTCACGTGTCCTGGTTTCTATATTTTGACTTATCTCATTTTGTATTGTACCTGCCTTGTCTTGTCTCATTTCTCTCATTGTTACTTCTTTCATACTCTAAATCTTACTCTGCTCCATCTCTCTTCCTTTGCCTCAAATCTCTAAGTCTTATCTCTAACTCTCTCATCTTTTGCCTTCATCTCGACTCATTCTATTTCCCCTTCTGTCTATCTTATCTTGACTCTTTTCCTTTTCAGTTCACTTAGATCCTCCTGCCTCTTGCCTTTGATCCTGAGACTCGCTAAGTCCTCTTAATTGCCCCAGCTATCTATTCACCAGCCCTGAGACTCACTCGCTGATAAGACCCAGGTTGTATCAAAAGGCGTACTGATGATTTCACTGGCACAGCCATATGGATTAGTGGTTAGTGCACCCTTTGGATTACCTGGTGCCCCCTCAAAAAGCTGAGGTTCAAAACCTCAGACATACACTTGGCGTATTTTTCATTATTATTTTTGATTTATTTACCTTATTTTCTTGACTCTCGCCAGCTTTGCCGCCTCACCCTGGTAACCACCATCATTTCATGACGTTGACATTTTGGTGATTTCATACTTATTTTTTGGCATTTTTGACACGACAGACAGCCTGACTGGCACCGCTAGGCGTTGCTAAGAGCTGATGGACACTTTTCTATATAAAAGATTGTTGCCTACTATTTACCTACTAGTTCCCCATGTTGGCGACTCAAGGGTCACCAACAGCAACTTCGCTTACACTTTACTATATATACTGTACTTGTAGCCTGCAGATAACAAGTTACCTTCACCATTTACCTCCTACGCTTGAGCTTCAGAGCTCAATTTTGCCTCTCTTAAGTTTACTCTATGCCAAGAGCACTTTCGTATGGTGTCCTTGTCTCACCACTGGAAGTACTCTCACTATTGGAAGTATGCCAGTGTACTAGTCATTTATACGCCTTGCAACTACAGCAGGCATTGTACACTTGGTGACTATGCTAAGCTTCACCTTACTACTCCTTTACCACTGCCCTCTGCTAACTTATCTTCTGGAACCCTGCCTGGCTCACCTCAACTAGTGAGCCCAATGCTACTCACCTTGTGACTGCCTACTCAGACACCACTTGGTACAATTTTGGGCGTCATCATTGCCCATTGATGCTCATGTCCACCTTTTCCCTTGCATCCTTGAGACTCATGCCTAACCCAGCACTTGTCTTTCACTTCTCTTCCTCACCCCTGGCACTCGCATTCCCACCTGGCATGACCAGTGATCCCTCGCTCAATCACTGCTCACCTCCCTGGCCTGGCTCCAGTCTTCTACACCCTGTGCTCCCAACAGTACCACTGCGTTTGTGGACATTGTGCATGCCATATAAGAATTTGCCCAGTGGACTGAGCTGTCAGGTTCCGCTGACCTTGGGGGCTCAGTCTACTGGGCAAATCCACCTTACGACTATTCACCGGGTACAAACACAGAGCACTGGGAGGAGTGCGAGGCGTAGGAGACCGAAGCGGGGCGGGGGAGGGTGCGTGGAAGAGTGCCGGGAGTGCCGGTGGGTGAGACGAGTGCCGGGGAGGGGGAAGGACGAGTGCCGGGGGTTGGCGCGAGTCCCGGGGGTGCAAGAGAGTGAGACGAGCGAGCGCCGGTGGGCGAGCGAGTCCC
>JABCKQ010017706.1:0-11181 GCA_018857305.1 Termitomyces sp. T159_Od127 | reverse complement strand
AGATGGTGCAGAAGGAAGCAAAGGCCACTCTGGCAAAGGCAAAGGACAACATGATGCCCAGTCCTCATGCAGCTAAGTATAGTATTTTCACCTCTGTGCTCATTCACAACTTTTTTTCACCACTACACACTTCACAATCCCAGCTCCTGACTGCCTTATGACACCTTCCAGCTGCCATCTGACTGCTCCACAAACCTAGGAGAGCAACAAATTGCCCTCTCCCAGCCCTCACACAGGTGAAGGCAGCATTTTTTGCACTGCATTTGCTCACAATGTTGTTTTGGAGCCTCACCAGCCTCACCACCTCCTGGACACCCTCCAGCCACCATCTTAACCACCTCACAATCTTGGGAGAGCAACAAATTGACCTTTTCCAGCCTTCATACAGCTGAACACAGCTTTTGAACATGGCCAAGCTTAGCATTCATGCACAATATTGTTAACCTCATTGCTGAAAAATTTATAGTAGATCATATAAACCTGTTAAACTACTACTCTGTCTGAATGTAGTACTGTGTCTAAAGTCAATAAAGCATTATAACATTCACATTCACAGGAATCATCAAATAAAAAAGTATGGAGTAAAAGTGAATGCAAATGAGCAACTAAATCAGAGTGTAATCACCAATGGCTAGAAGTAACTGAGTAAAGAGCCAATCATCAAAAGCTTGACAGAAAGATCCTGGTTGGTAATCCTTTTGCACTAAGTTGATGATATAGGAGGCAGGAAGGTGCATGGTGTTGAGCAGGTTCTAAAGGAGATGACTCCATTTGCTACCATTCTAGCTCTGATAAATGCTTGTTGAGCATAGATGGTATCATCATTTCCAATAATGAATATTTGAGAAAAGAAGTAGATAAAAGAGAAACTGAAATATTGAATAAAAACATACTTGTATTCCCTCTTCAGAAATTGATACATCTAAAAGAGGACATCCTGTAACAGCCCAAAGTAACAGCCTAAAGAAAAATTCAACCTCTAAAGGCCAGGTTATCAACTTAAGAAAAATCTACTAAGTTATGGAAAAGCTCTTTTAAGGTCTCTAAGTGAGAAGAACAAGGTGCCCCTTGACCCCAAAGGAAAGCTTTTATACGATCATGGAATGTGAGAGCAGCTTTTCCAGTAGCTTCACAAAGTTGAGAAGTAAAGCTGATATCAGCATAAATGTGGAGAGATGGAAGAAGAGATTCTGGTCCTGTTATCAAAAAAACACTAACTACACTCAAAAATACTTCTGGACCTCCTTTAAAGGCTCTAAAATCCAGAAATGATAGTTAGGTGGCTCCCATATTTAATTTTTGAAAGTAGATACTTTTTTCAAAGAAAATCCATTTTTATAAGGTAAATCAAAACCACTTGTGAAAGCTTTAAACTCCAAAGATAAATAACAGTCATCACTACTTATAAGGGCTTTGTATAGTATTTCACATCAATAGTATGATGTATTTGTTCATCTTGAGAAATGTAAATGCTGAGCTAAATAATATAGAAAATAAATAGTGGAGGAACTATAGAGTTAGTAGAAAAAGCATACATGAGAGTTATGATAGATAGTAAAGTGAGAAATAAGCTGAAGTGTGCTAGTGTAACCAGCAAGGTTACTTGTACCATATCAATTGCGCTCACTGTGCATATTGTAGCGTATTTGGACATCGACGTGCACATCTGATGCGTGTTCTTAGATTACATAAGACAACATCTTTTATTCATAATGTATCTAGTCAAATCTGATATTTGGTCTGATTTAGCTACTGCATGAAGCACACAAGATTGTTCTATCTGTAGCCACCAGCTACATTTTTTTGAATCTTCTGCTATTGGCTTTAGACTCTGGGCTCTTGTTACCATACTAGGCAACACTCATCAAACTTCATGACTTCTTTTTGGCCATGTCAACATACTGTTACCATGGCTGAACCAAGTGAGCAACCACCAGGGTCATAGAGCCAAGTGGCAGCTCAAAGCCATCCATGATGCCTTCAGCATCAAAGTACCAGCCCCTGCCAAGATAAAGTAGCTCATTATATGAGTGAGAGCTTTGGAATCCAAGTGGAGTGTCTGTATCATGGATAAAATCAATATTAAACCCTGGTCATCGACTAGGGAATAACTCTTTTGCATCTGAGCCATTGCTTCCAGTGACTAATGTGACATCCTTGTTTTACCCAACTTTGCCCATGAAAACAATGCCCATACCAGGGGCATGGGGCTAACATGTACAATATGCAAATACAATGGAGGGTAGCACATTAATGCACAGTACTTCAGTTAGGACTGCACAGCCCAAATAAGGGGCAAAGCAGAGTCAAGACATGTCGTTGGAACAGATGACACAACACCAAGAAGCAAATCCAGCCATGGTGACCGGACAGGTGGAGCAGGATAAAGGAAAGGCACAGTCAGTGCTTTCACTACTGGAGATGTGGAGAGAAAGTAGCAAGGTGAGGCAGAAGAGCCTTAGGAGAGTTCTAAACTTAGAGTCTGAACTAAATTCCTCTGATGAAGAAGAGGATAGAAAGTCACTATCAACCTTATCAGTCCAGCTTCAGCTGGTACTGGACCATTTTCCAACGGTCTCTAAAGAACCAATGCAAAAGCATCTACAGTTATTGGCTGACAAAGGCCAGAATGTACCCAGGGTTGATTCGACTGAATCTATTAAATTGTCCACTCTCAATGAATACATCAAGCATAAGCTAGCCTAAGAGACAGTGACATCAACAGCTACACTGGATGAATCAGTGGACTATGACACACACTTTTTTTTTTCTTTTTTTTAGGAACGTTACTCTATTATGAGTAGCTGTGTGACCCATACCCAGAGCCTGTTGGTGAGAGACAGGAGGAATTTAAACCTCCTTCATCCAAAGAAGCCCTCTAATTTCCAGGTGGAAATGCTTTTATGCACACTGTTGATTTACAGTAGTGTAGGACTCAATCCTCTTATAGATAATACCCACTATACTCACTAAACCCTCCCAGTGGCGGAACAAGCAAGGGATTTGAACACTAGACCTTCTGCTATTGTCAGGCAGTCATGTGATCTTAGGCCTTGAGTGATGTGCCACTACTCTATTGCAGCCCCACATGCATCAGACATTGCAGAAGCAATGGACATCTTGAATGCGCCTAGACAGGTGAATGAGTCTCAATAGGATTTTGAGAAACATCAGAATGCTGCGTGACAGCAAGCTAATACTAGCAGAGTACCTTGGTGGACATGATCAAATGTAGAAACAGCGGCATATAATTGTCAGGTTCCGCTGACCACAGAGGCTCAGTCCACTGGGCGAGTACCTTACATGGTGATCACTGTGTCTATGGATGCAGAGCGCTGGTAGGGCACAAGGCATAGGAGGCCAAAGCAGGGTGGAAGAGGTGTGCTGGGGAGTGCTGGTAATGCCAGAGGAGTGGGCGAGTGCCAGGGTGGGTGGAGGATGAGTGCTGGGGGGTAGGCATGAGTCCCGGGGATACAGGAGGGTGGAACAAGCAAGCGCCGGTGTGCAAGCAAGTCCCAGGGTTTGAAGAGATGACAAGCACAGGGATTTAGCAAGCCCCGGGGATGGAAATGGAGATGCGGAGATTAAGTGAGCTGAAAGGGAAAAGGGTCGAGATAAGATAAGGGAAAAGGAAACAGAACAAGTCAAGATTGGGAATCGGGGACAGGAGAGACAAGAGAACTTAGGATTGAGAGAGAGATGAGGAGCAAAGCAGAGTGAAATTAGAGTAAGAGATGAATAGAGACAACGAAAGGAGACAATATGAGACAAGTACAACAAGAAACAAAGCAAAGTGAAAATAATGAGACCAGAATACATGAGAATATGAAGCAGAGATGAACACAACGAAACATTATGGGAGTTATGGTAATATCAAGACTAGAGTACTATTTACTACTCTACAACTTATATACTATGCAGTAGGTAGGCCCCAGGGCCCAGGGCTGGGTTCCAGTGGTGAGTTGCAGCACCAGGGCTTGGGATGAGACCTGGGGGCCGTGCGGGATGGGGTGGGGGTTGAGACATGTTGCGTGGCATGGAGGTTCCATACTGGGAATGCAGAGACACGTAGTGGTGGGGCAGTGAGGAGGGGAGCGGGAGCAGGGCGTGGCATGCGGAGGTTGGGTAAGCAGTGATGCATGATTGTGATGCATGATGGGGGTTTTGGCATGGGCCGGGAATGTCAGGTGTTGCCAATGCAGCAGAGAATCCTTAGACTTGTTCTCTTTGGATTTCCCTCTGCTGAGTGATTAGTTACTATTGTATCATTGATTATCATGCCTAATATAACTTCGGACTTCCCTCTGCTAGTTGTGTGATTGAGCTGCAACTCTCAGAGGTCGCCCTTACAGCAGAACAAGTCTCCTAACTCTGGTCTGGAAGCCCCTCATAGCCTGCCAAGACTCTTTAGGCCTCTATTTGTCACTTTCCCACCAGGCTTAAACACCTGTACAACTCTATGTTGCCGGTGCTGATGTGGCAGTTGTGAGCAGTGTGATAGCCAAGGCCGGCGCTGATGTGGTGGTCACAGCGGTGATGGCCGAAGAGATGCTGGGAGTGGCAGTGGCTGGTGGCGGTGATAAGTGGTAATGGCCAGGGGCTGCCAAGGAGGTTGGCTGGGTAGTGGTCTGGGCCCGGGGCAGTTGTAGGGGTCGTTTTAGGGAGGGTTGGAGTCCCAGGGCCGGGGCTAAGTCCTGGAGGTTGGTAGCTTGGTAGCGGGTCGTGACACTAATCCTGCTGGCAAGATGAAGGCAGATACTCCTCCTGAGACAAGGACGCCCTGCCAATGTGTCACAATCAAAGAAGAGGAATGTGAAGACCATGTTCCAGATGAACCTGCTACTCCATGACATGCCATGAGACGAGTCCACTTAGTGGAAAACTGGAATGATCACATTAATTATGAATGCATCTGCAATAAAGACTTGCAGAATAGAGGTGAGTCGTTAATAGATAACCAAGGCATGGTGTTTGAAGGGCATGGAGGTGTTACACCTGTAGATGATATGAGGCGGCAGTTCACCACAAGGACTGGGAAACCGGATATACATCCAGAGAATGGAGATGGTGAGGATGGTCCCTACAAGGACTGGGGCAGGATCATCGTAATAACAATGGGAACAACAGAGATTGTTGCAATGATCATAGGCCTCCTGATTGTTGGCCAGGCATAACTGTAACTCAGGCTCCACAATCTCAGCATCCTGAACACAGGACAGAGGAGCCCCAGTATCAAGGAATCAGGGCATGGTCACTGCCCTCACCTTATGACTTGCATGCATGACCACCTTAATCATCTAGTTGATGACTCTCTTAGAGTCAGGTTTAAGTTTCCTGACAAGGTCAAGCCCCATCGATCTGATGGCAAGCACATTCAAGTGTATGCTGGGGAACATCCCCTAGGACTCAGGCCTGGCCCTGATACTCCCACCTTCGCAAAACAATCCCCATGACCGCCCCAGGCCTGGACCACTACCTGGCCAACCACCTCAGCAACCCCTAGCCATCACTGCCTGCCACCACCACCAGCCACCGCCACCACCAGCATCCTCTCGGCAATCACCGCCATGACCACTACATCAGCACTGGCCCCAGCTATCACACTGCCCACGACCACCACATCAGCACCGGCACCAGCAACACCTGACACTCCCCTGGCCCATGCTAAGACTTCCATCATGCATCATGATCACACATCACCACTGACCCAATCTCCACATGCCATGCCTTTCTCCTGCTCCCCTCCTCACTACCTTGCCACCATGTGTCTCTGTGTTCCCAGTGCAAGACCTCCATGCCATGCGACATATCTCAACCCCTCACCACCGTTCCGCACAATCCCCAGGTCTCACCCCAAGCCCTGGTACCACGACCCACCACTGGAACCTGGGCCTGAGCCCTGGGGCCTACCTACCGCTCAGTATATAAGTCGTAGAGTAGTAAGTAGTACTCTAGTCTTGATATTACCATAGCTCTTGTACTGTTTTGTTGTGTTTCATCTCCATCTCATATTCTCGCACATTCTGGTCTCTATGTTCCACTCTGCTTTGTTTCTTATTGTACTTGTCTCATATCTGCTCCTGCTCATCACTTCTATTTGTCTCATACTCTAATTCCACTCTGCTTTACTCTTTATCTCTTTGCCAACCTCTAAGTTCCCTTATCTCTTCTGTCTCCAGCCTCAAGTCTCGACTCGCTCTGTTCCCACTTCTCTTATCTTATCTTGACTCTTTCTCCTTTCAGCTTGCTTAATCTCCACCCCTCTTGCTTCCATCCCTGGGACTCACTAAGTCCCTGTGCTCATCACTCCCAGTTCTTTGACCCCTGGGACTCGCTCTCACACTAGCGCTTGCTCATTCCGTTCCCCTGTTTCCCCAGGACTTGTGCCTACCTCCAGCACTCATCTTCTGCTCTTCCCTGGCACTTGCCCCCTATCTCAGTGTTACTGACGACCCCTCCACTCACTTCTCCTACCCCACTTTAGTCTCCTACACCTCATGCCCCTACTGGTACTCTGTGTCTGTGGACACAGTGCTCACCACGTAAGGTACTCACCCAGTGGACTGAGCCCTCGTGGTCAGCAGAACCCGACAGTCACTGGGACCTGGGCCTGAGCCCCAGGGCTTACCTACAGTACAGTATATAAGTCGTAGAGTAGTAAGTAGTACTCTAGTCTTGATATTACCATGCTTCCCACCTTGTTTCTTTGTGTTTTGCCTCTGTCTCATAGTCTCATGCGTTCTGGTCTCTATTTTTCGACTCTACTTCATTTTGTATTGTACTTGCCTCACATCGTCTCCTATTTGTCATCTCTACTCATCTCTTACTCTAATTCTATCTCTGCTTTACTCTTCCTCACCTTTAACCTCTAAGTTCTCTTTTCCTCTCTTGTCTCTCATCTCAAGTCTCAACTCGCTTTACTTCTTCTTTTTCTTATCTTATCTTGACTCTTTCCCCTTTTGGCTCATTTGATCTCCACACCTCTTGCTTCTGTCCCCAGGACCTGCAAAGTCCCCACGCTCGCCCCAGCCTTCTACTTGCTAGTCCCCAGGACTTGCTTGCGCACCAGCGCTCACTTGTTCCCTTTGCTCACATCCCCAAGACTTGTGCCTAATCCCAGCACTCATCCTCCACCCTTTCCTGGCACTCAACCTCTGGCCCTGCTTCAGTCTTCTACACTCCACGCTCTTGACGGTATGCTGTGTTTGTGAACACCGTGCACACCACGTAAGGTATTTACCCAGTGGACTGAGCCCCTGTGGTCAGCAGAACCTGACAATAAGGAGCATATGTTTGCTCTAACAGAGCATCAGGAGGACAGGCACATTTGTATGCAATGTGTAACCCTGCAAAAGGCAGCTGATAAGCTGCAACAACCACAGTATACTCCTCAAGAGAAGGAGTGCTTAGTGACCTATGTAGAGGTCAATGGGCATCTGGCGTGAATGCTGTGGGACTCTGAGAACACCACTATGGGCATTATGTCCCAGTTTGTGCATGTGAACGCTATACACATTCATGAGCTTATGGAGCCGGTAATGCTCCAGCTGGGCACTTTGGAAAGCCACACTGTTGTACAGTTTGGCATGGAGGTGAAGATAAAAACATCAGGACAGCTGACAAAAGAATATGTGGATATAGCAAACTTCAATCACTATAATATGATTATTGGCATGCCGTTCATGCGTAAAAACAAAGTCAATCTCAACTTTGTCAACAATAAAGTTATAGTCAACAGAGTTCCATTGAGGGCTGAGAAGATTGTCCTGGCAGACACAGATGGCCATCTACAATGGTATTGGGCCATGGAGAAACATCACAATAGTCGTGACTAACTCAAAGGTTGCAGGAACACAACAGTGTAGGCCAAGGACAAGAACTTGGCCCCAGTGGCCAGTCTACCAGCAAGTTTGCTGGCAATAATGATGACTGAGAGAGAGTATCAAGGAACTCTGGAAAGGGAGAATGGGCCGGACCAGCTAAAAGCAGCGAGCATAAAGGCGGTGAAGAAGCCTGATAAGGCTTGTCTTCCTAAGAATGTTCATGCAGAATGAGTAAGTCAGGAATCATTGGAGTGTCAACCGACAAGCTCTAGAGTGAAGGTGGAGGACTTCATAACAGATGAGGTCAAAGAGAAACAACAGAGTGCTGCAAGTGCAGCAGAAACGACTGACAGCATAAGATCCTTTTGGGGTTGATCCATGCCACCACTGGACATGCAATGGGCATATGACTTAGAGTGGAATGAGGTGGTAGCCTCAATGGTGGCTCAGAGGTGGGTTGGGTCGTATCAACCCAGTGGAGAAGTGTATTACCAACCTCATATGGACGAGATATCAGAACCATTGGACATAATGTTCAATGGAAAGTTGCTAAAAGTGAGGAGCATGCAGGGGTTGACAAAGTCGATAGTATCAAAGCCTCCTCTGAGGCTAAGGATGGAAGACACTGGAGAAGCGCATCTGTGTGCACTTAGAGAACAATTTGAACCTGTTGTTTAACCATGCCAGAAGCATGTGGATAAAGGGAAGGTGAAGGCTCAGTGCCTATCGGATGATGAAATTCCATGATTGCATCAGCAATAGCAGCAGGAATTTGCGGATATCATCAATGGGATGAAGGAGGAGCTTCCTCCATGGAGAAAAGTAAACCATGAGATTAATCTCATAGGTGAGAACAAGCAGTATAAGTATTGCTTGCATCATTGCCCATGAGCTCTACAGGAGCAGCTTCATGATAAGACAAATCACTATATCAATACTAAGTGGTGGAAACCATGGCCAGCAATGCAGGCAGCACCCTTGCTGTGCATTTCCAAGAAAGATGGAACACTATGGACTGCCTTGAATGTGTGATAGCGCAACAATAACACCATCAAGGATGTGACACCACTTCCAGACCAGGAAGTTATTTGCAAGGATGTCACAAAAGCTAGGTATAGGTCAAAAATTGACTTGATGGACACTGATGAACAGGTACACATATGCATACAAGACATTCCAAAAACTGTGTTTGCATCCCTGATGGGTCTCTCTTGTCAGTAATATTATGCAAATTGGCGATTGCAATGTGCCAGCAACATTTCAGAGGCTAATGATGTCCATATTCTGGGACATCATTGGAAAGTTTATGCACATCTATCTAGACAAAATCTTTATTTTTTCCAACTCCATAGAGGAGCATGAGCAGCACTTACAAGTTGTATTCAAACAACTGCATAAAGCGAGCTTATACCTCAAGTGGAAAAAGTGTGAGTTATACGCACCCAGTATTGATTGCTTAGGGCATGTCATAGATGCACAGGGTATTCACCCAGACTCAGATAAACTTGATTGTATTCAAGAGTGGCAAACGCCACATAATTACAATAATATCCAACGTTTTGTTGTACTAGTAAATTACATTGGTAACTTCTTACCAGATGTTACAGCTTACACTGGCCCTCTCATGGCCATGACCCAGAACAGGTCTCCATTTCATTGGTGACTGCTACACCAACGGTGCTTCAAAATAATTAAACAGATCTGCACCAAAATGCTGATTATTCAGCCAATTGACCTGCATGTTGACAAGCCTATATGATTCATTTGTGATGTGTCAAAAATGGGTGTAGAGGCCATGTTTGGTCAAGGAAAGACTTGGCAAACCTGCAGACCTGCAGGATTCATGTCACACAAGTTCACAACTGTGCAACAGAACCATGCAGTGCATGAGTTGGAAACACTTGCAATCCTAGAAGCCCTCCTCAAATTGGAGGATAAATTGATGGGCTATAAGATCCATATTATCATGGATCATAAGGCTTTGGAGTTTTTCAAAACTCAGGTGCACTTGTTACCACAGCAGTGTCAATGGATCAACTATATGTTGCAATATCAGTATGACATAACACATGTAAAAGGAGAGCTGAATAAGGTCATGGACTGTCTGTCACAATATTTTGAAAGTGATATGTGCAAGGATGTCCATGATGTCCATGACTTTGTTCAAGCAGACAAGTGAATTGACTCCAAGGATGAGGATTTGCCCTTGCATTGGTTCCAGGAAATAGTGGAACATCACATTGAATTCAAGCTATGCAGGCTTGTGAGCTGCGCCATAGCAAACAGCTCAAGGAGCAAGTAGAAGCATGGGACCTTGAAGCTCAAAGTCTTGCTGAAGCAGAGCCAGTCAATGTGTGGCCAGTAATAGAGGTGTCATCTGGTGAGGATGACTTGACCATGGGACAGGACCACGGGACAGGCACTAGAGACTGCTGATCCTAGGCCTGGAGTTGTTGATGCAGGAGATGCACAGTTGTGTGCCCATCAATGAGGGTACTTGCAAGACACTCTGTTCATTGAGATACTCAACAAATCTATGGAGCATCCACACTTTGTCATTGAACAGAAACTTGTTTATATGATGAGTCCTATGGGCACAAAGGTGCTATGTGTCCTATGCAAGAGGTCATTAATCATGACAATACTGGAACAAGCCCATAATATTGTTGGGCACTTCAGATATCAAAAGATGCTTGACTACATGCATCAATCATATTGGTGGCCACAGATGGCCAAGGAAACAAGTCAGTTTTGCACATCATGCCAAGCATGTCACTGTTCAAAGACTGAACCAGAAACCAGCTTGGAAGCTGCATTTATTTCCTGTCCCAGTGAAACTCTGAGACTCTATTGGGATGGACTTTGTTGGATCATTCCTTGAATCACATGGCTTCAACTACCTTTTGGGTAGTCATATGCCATATGACCAGTATGATCCACCTTATTCCAGTAAATATGACAATGAAAGCATCAGAACTGTCTTGGATCTATTTCAAAGAGATAGTATGCCTACATGGCCTACTGAGCTCGATTGTGAGTGATCAAGACTCTAAGTTTACTTTCAGGTGGTGGAAGGAGCTGCATAAGTTGTTCAGGGTGGAGTTGGTCATGTCAACTTCATCCCATCCACAGATAGATGGGCAGACAGAGCATGCAAATTGAAATATTGTGCAAATATTCAGAGCATTTGTTTGTCCTAATCAGAAGGACTGGATGGATCATATTCTGCTGGTAGAATTTGCAATCAATGCAAGTATATCTGAAACAATGGGATATGCACTCTTTGAGCTCAACAATGGCTACATGCCATCAATGATCAAGGAACTTTGTATGGACAAAGTGATCCATTGTGGGATCA
>JABCKQ010017704.1:0-11227 GCA_018857305.1 Termitomyces sp. T159_Od127 | reverse complement strand
CTACTCTAATTACACTCTGCTTTACTCGACATCTCTCTGCCAATCCTAAGTTCTCCTGTCTTTTCTATCTCCAGCCTTCAGTCTCAACTTGTTCTGTTTCCCCTTCCCTTATCTTATCTCAACTCTTTTCCCTCTTGGTTTGCTTGATCTCCGCTCTTCCATTTCCATTCCCAGCACTCACTAAGTCCCCATGCTTGTCACCTCATTGAACTCCAGGACTCGCTTGCACACCAGTGCTTGCTTGTTCCACTCTCCTGTCTCTCTGGAACTCGTGCCTACCCCCAGCACTTGTCCTCCACCATCCCTGGCACTCCCCCCCTACTCCGGCATTATCAGCAATCCCCTACTTACCTCTCTCAACCCACTTTGGTCTCCTATGCCTCACACCCCTACCAGTACTCTGCGTCTGTGGACACAGTGATCACCATGTAAGGTACTTGCCCAGTGGACTGAGCTCCCGTGGTCAGTGGAACCTGACAGCCTGGATCTGTGCCCTGGAGCCTACTTACCATCCAGTATATAAGTTATAGAGTAGCATCAAGTACTCTAGTCTTGATATTGCTGTACCTGTTGTCTCTAGTTTTGTGTTTCGTTTTTGTTTTCTAGTCTCATGTGTTCTGGTTTCCATTTTTTGACTTATCTCATTTTTGTTTCATACTCATCTTGTATCATCTCATCTCTCTCATTTCTACTCATCTCATATCTCAATCTAAACTCTGCTTCTCCTCTCTCTCTCTGCCTCAAGTCTCTAAGTCTCTTGCTTTCTCCTCTCTTCTCTCTTCTTTCACCTTAGTCTCGACTCATTTTATTTCCCCTTTTGGCTCAATTAGATCTCCACGCCCCCTATCTCTGATCCTAGGACTCACTAAGTCCCTTTGCTCACCCTGGTTACTCAATCACCAACAGCAGGACTCACTCTTGCACTGTCATGACCCATTACAGACCTCCAGCACTCAGCCCCAGCCTCGGGACTCCAACCTCTCCAGACCAACCCCTACAATGTCCTGAGCCTGGACCACTAACCGACTAGCCACCTCAGCAGCTCCAGCCATCACCATCCATTACTGCCACCAGCCACCACCACTCTTGGCATCCCCCAGCCATCACTACCTGCAGCTGCTATATCAGCGCCAATCCCTCTTCAACATTTTGAATTTGAAAAAATGTATATATAGCAACAATGAATAAATGAAAACACTTAGAGTGCCAAACTAAACAGCATGTCACAGTACAAACTACTCTTAGGAATCAATTCTTAATTCAATTGACATTTGCAATTCACAAAGAGTCTTTTTCTTTTCAATCAATATCAGCACAGCAGTTGGATACATTGCCTAGCACAAGTCAGGAGGGAGGAAGACATTGTACAATAAAAAGCTCACAATAATTTGAAACCCAGCTTCATAAACAACCTTGAAGAAGTAGCTCCTGAAGGTAGATGGTGGTTCTGTTATATTGGCAGTTAGGATTATCAGCTTGATAAGTAGAAGACTGTCAGATCAACACAGTCATGAGATGTTTCAAGACTTGGAGATTCACCTGTAAGACGAAGTTTGCTGGCTGCGAACATGGCGGTATCAGATCAAGTGCCCCACACCGGGATCATTCAAAGGCGCTGACAGGCTTAATGACTGAAGTTAAATGCAGACTGCCGTCATTGTTGTTACGTTGTTATAGTTGCCTTCTCCGTAGTCCTCGTTATCCCTGAGCAAGATCACGATCATCCGACTCTTTGTTATCCACGAGAGGCTATAGTTTATACATCGTCAAACTCAGAATAGGATGTGGTCGAGCAGTCCCGCGGACCTCAAATCAAAGGTTCAGTGACAACTGGTTGGTAGTCATCTGTTACCATTATAGTTTAGACACTAAAAGTTATTTCAGTATTAAGAAGGGATATCACCGACATCGTATGTGAGTGTGGAGTAACCGAGAAAATCATCCCTGATAGCGATGGACAGTGTAATATCGTAATAGTCGAGATCATGCCAAGTTAACCTCAGTACTTGTGACATGATTTGATGGGATGCCGGTAAACTTCTCACTATCAACCAAGACAGACGTAAATTTACGTTCATAACTGTCATAGTACGCCTCGAATGCCAGAATCATAGAGTGCAAGCATCATCGTCAAAGTTATCAAGAATTCCGCCCGATTGGGGCCACAATCCGCAACACGACCGAGTCAGGCAGAGTGAAGGCAGACGCAGGAGATACAAAGACCACCTTGACAATGTGCAAGACTTTAAAGACAGCGAAGTAATGATGGCTTACTCGGTAAGGAGGGTGGCGATAGATAAGCTTGGAGTTCCGAGCGACGGGCGGATCTCATGGCAGACTTTAAAGACGGCCGGAACTGGCTGGGCGGCGACAGACTATGTTGCTACGCCGCTCGCTGTCGCTCTATCGCGTGTCCGACGCGTCCGCGCCCGCCCTGACTGTCGGCGTCCGGTGAGCACCCCAAATCACCAGCCAGCGCGCGCTCACCCAGCCCAGCCGCGAAGACCCACAGCGAATCTGGGAACGACGGGCCCCTCTCACGCCCAAGGGCGTCGCCGAGCTCGTCGAGCACGGCGTCGCAGTCGAAATCGAGCCCTGCGACCGGCGCGTGTTCCGCGACGCCGAGTACACCGCCGCGGGCGCAACGCTTGTGCGCACGCTCGCCAACGCGCACGTCGTCCTCGGCATCAAGGAGCCCCCGCTCGACGAGGTGCTCACTGACGGGGTAGCGCCGCCCGCTGGCTCGTACTGGCACCGGCGAGGCTACGCTGCGGTCCCACGCACGCATCTCATGTTCTCGCACACCGCCAAGGGCCAGCCGTACAACACGCCCCTACTCGCAAAGTACGTCGTCCCCGAGGGCACACCCGACGCGGCGCTGCGCCCGCGGCTCATCGACTACGAGCTTCTGACGGACGAACGTGGAAAGAGGACAGTAGGGTTTGGTTGGTTCGCTGGAGGTGCGCCACGTCTTCCACGACGCGTGCAATGCTGACTCTGTCCAGTCGCTGGTGTGCTCGAGTCGCTGTCGTCAATGGCCCAGTCGCATCTCGAGAAGGGCATCGCGACGCCCTTTCTCGTGCGTTCCTTCCTTGAGACTGTCTCTGTCCGTTTGCTCACCACAATCAGGCCACGCCCCGCCCGCACACCCACCCCAGCCTTGAGAGCATCCGCGCTGCCCTCCGTGCGATTGGTGCGCAGATCACGCAGGACGGGGTACCCGCCGCCCTCGGCCCCTTTGTCATCGGCCTCACGGGGTAGGACCTCTCTTTTTTTCAAGACGCCGACTGACGGGCATGCACACAGGAACGGGAACGTCGCACGCGGGTGCCTCGACATCCTCCACGAACTCCCGATTGAGAAAGTCGAAGTCAAAGATTTACATGCACTGGTAACGAATCCCTGTACGTTTCTCTCCACTTTCCAGTTCACTGACCAACCAACCTAACCTAACACCCAGATACACCGCTGAACAAGGTCCGCCCACTCCCACCCAGAAAAAGCTATACTAACCACAGCACATCATAGATCTACCTCGCACACGCCCTTCCGGAGGACTACCTCGTACGACACGACTCCGGTCCGTACGACCGCGCGGACTACTACGCCCACCCAACCGCCTACCGCTCCACCTTTGCCGACACCGTATGTCCCTCTTCCCACGCCCTCCTTAATCCCCCTCCCCATAACCCCCTAACCCCGCACCAACCCGCACTAACCCACCCCTAGGTCGCACCATACCTCACGCTCCTGCTCAACGCTACCGGCTGGTCCGCGCCCTTCCCGCGCCTCATGACGCGTGCCGACCTCCCCCGCGCCCTCGCCCTCGCGCGCGCCCGCGGCCTCCCCGGCTCCGGGTCTGGTGCGGACCCTGGCGCGGGGCCCGCGCTGCGCTGCACCAACATCGGCGATATAAGCTGCGACATCCGCGGCGGCCTCGAGTTCCTGGTGCGCGCTACGACCCTCTCTGCGCCGTTTTACAAGATTCGCGTCGGCTCGGCGGGTGTCGACGTAGATGAATTACCGAGCTCAGGCGTCGACTTGGCCTTGAGCGAGGGTAAGGGCAAAGTTAAGGCCACCGGGGAGGGCGCAGACGCAGGGGACGAGGTCCAGATAATGGCGGTGGACATACTCCCGACGACGCTGCCGCTCGACGCGTCCGCGCGGTTCGAGACGGAGGTTAGGAGGTATGTGTGGGGCGTCGTGAGGGGGTACCGCGATGGGCCCCTGGGTGCGCGCGGGGATATGGGAGCGGATAAGGAGGGAAGCGCGGAGAAGGAGGGAAGCGCGGAGAGGGAGGTGGAGGATGCGCTGGAGCGCGCGACGATCGCGCGGGGCGGGGCGCTCGTGGGGCGGCACGTTGTGCTGCAGGAGGGTGTGGATAGGTTTTGGGCGGGGGTGCGTGCGCGTGAAGGTGCAGGCGGGGTCGATGTCGTGGAGCCCATGCCCGGGAAAGCCGGTGAGGTCGAGAAGGAGAGTGCGGGCCAGAATGCACGGGCGAGGAAGGGAGAGAGAGGAGGTGGCGCGAGGAAGAAGCGCGTGGTATTGCTCGGGAGCGGGATGGTTGCGCGTCCGGCGGTCGAGGTCGTTGCTGCGAGGGACGATGTGCAGCTTGTTGTTGGTGGGTCACCACTCTCTAGGCTTCTCGGGATTGGGCACTCACTCGTCTGGTTGTTGGTTCCTCGCAGCGGGGAATCAGCGTGCGGAACTCGAAGCCCTTAAACAAGAGTTCGGCGCTATCCAAACCAAACTCATAGACGTCGACGACGACCGGGACTCAGGCGGGCTCGCGACCCTAATCCGCGACGCAGACGTCGCAATCAGGTGCGTACCCACCAGGAATCACACTACCCCCACTCCCACTCACCACCGCCGCCACCCAGCCTCCTTCCCGTCTCCTACCACGCCAAAATCGCGCTGCACTGCCTCTCGCACCGCACACACCTCGTCACTGCCTCGTACATCACGCCCGCTATGGCCGCACTGCACGCGCGCGCCGCCGACGCGGACGTTCTCCTCCTGAACGAGCTCGGGCTCGACCCCGGCATCGACCACCTCTCCGCGCTCGACCTCCTTACGCGCCTCAAGGCGCGCGGCCAGGTCGTCGAGGCGTTCACGTCCTTCTGCGGCGGCGTGCCTGCGCCAGATGTGCCTCACACCCCGCTGCGGTACAAGTTTAGCTGGAACCCGCGCGGCGTGTTGCTGGCGGGGCTCAATGGCGCGAGGTATTTGTTGGGTGGTGACGTGCGTTGGCGTTGGCTTTTTTCGTTGTGCCGGAAGCTCGGCTGATATGATGCTCTTTGGGAACGTTTAGGTGCATGAGATACCGCAGGGCGCGCTGTTTAAGAATGTGTTCCGCGACGTACCGATTACGGACGAGTTTGAGCTCGAGGGGCTCGCGAACCGCGATAGCATTGCGTATCAAGAGTCTTACGGTATTCCCCTGGCCCGCACCTTCGTGCGAGGCACTCTAAGGTCCGCTTTTCTTCTTTACCCCGTATCCTGCGCTCAACCTATCGCGTATTCCGCAGATACCCCGGGTTCTCAAGCCTAATGGAATCCTTCCGCTGCCTCGGGCTCCTCAACACCACAGACGAGATCCACCCACGCACCTGGGCGTCCTTCCTCCCCCTCTGCATCAGCCAACAACTCGGCATAAAGAAAGACAACACCCCGCTCCCCCCAGACGCACTCACGCGCCTCGTCGCACCCGAGAACGTCCCGGGCCTCCGCAGCGCCCTCGAGTGGCTCGGGCTCGTTCCCCCATCCACCTCTCCCGCCTCCACCATCGCTACCACGTTCGCGCCCGCCCCGCCGACCCACTCCGCGCTTCCCACGCGCCCAACGACGCCCATCAACATCTTCACCTCCCTCCTCGCGCACAAGCTCGCCTACGCCCGGGGCGAGCGGGACATGGTCGTGCTCGCGCACGAGGTCGTCGCGCGGGACCCTGCGACGCAGGTGGAGCGCGTGTATACGTCGACGCTCGTGGAGTGCGGGACGCCGCGCGCGTCTGCGATGGCGCGCACCGTCGGCGTGCCTGTGGGTGTTGCGGCGCTGTTGGTGCTGGATGGTGAGGTGGGTGTTAGAGGCGTGTGTGGGCCTGTCGTGCAAGGCGTGTATGAGCCTGTGTTGAGGAGGCTGGAGCGATATGGGTTGGGCATGAAGGAGACAGTTAGGGAGGTCGGTGTTGGGAGGAGGACGGTGGAGAGTGCGTTGAGGGGTGTTTCGGAATTGTAGCATAGCAAACGGTTTTTTTCTCATACGAGTGTACCAATAGCAGAAGACAAGTAGGAGAATGAAACTTTTTTATTGTACAGGTGTACATGCAACGTTTATCTTGCGGGAAGCCTTCAGATGGCAGCGAGGCGTTGACCAGAGAGTAAACACCAAAGGCACGCAGAGAATTGTTACGTTGTTTTCAGCAGTTTGCAACGAAGAACTGTTTACAGTGCTTTCACAAAATGATGTCTCCGGTCAGATGTGCAAGATGCAGTGCGGTCTCAATGCAATAGCAGTCCAATGATATTAGCAATCGGTGAGGTCGGGCTTTGGGAAGAGGTGAGTGTCAAGGGCAGTGCCACCATGGGATGGATCTCAGATCGATCACTGTGATGTGCCATCACCAGTGATGGATGGCCTTCCTTGATATTCTGGGTATTGCTTGGGTTTGTTTTCCTTCATTTTTGAAGGGTCAGTTATGATTTCTCTTATCATATCTACAATTTTCAATGTTTTTTTCTCTGCCTACAGTTTTTGGCCCAGGAATTTGGTAAGTTGCAATTTAAATGATTATATTTCATTATTAATATTGCATACCTGTCTCATTGTGGAGACAGGTGCTTCATTATGTACATAAGTAATGAGTAAGGGCTATGTGTGCTCAAACGCATTGTTCCCCTGCCAAGATGCTTGAGATCCATATGTTAGACTTCCTGAGCCATCGTCACTTTGCGTCCCTTTGTTCTTTCTTTCATCCTTCCTTACATTTCTTTTACATATCACACACTATGACCCTGTCTTGTTCACATACCAATATCAATACCAGACGTATGGACACTATACCCTCAGTCATTTATATGAAGACCTTCAATAGTTACTAATAATGTACCTAAACATCTTAACTTACTGAACAATCAGGGTCATTGGTTCTAACACCATGTGGCTTTTATGTAATTCTTCTAGATGAGTTCTTTCAATACAACCTACAAGCCTTTGGCACAAGCCTAGTATGTTGGACTTTAAACATCACAACAGACATTTGCCAGTCACAGGGCATTGCATTTGCAGTGTGACACAATTCCATACCTCACTGTAAATTGTGAACAATTGTTGAAGATGATATCAGGTGCAACATGAAGTGATCATGTGCTGGGAATTAGGATTTTGGTCTGTGATTCTTTCAGCCAAAAGGCAGAATAAGATGATATACAAATCTCTCGATCTTATCTACCCAGTTCTTAATTATATGTTATATAAAGCCACAAAATAAACCAATCTTTATACATACATGTCAAGGTGGGTATATGCCACATCTGAGACAATGACATAGGAGAAGTGCCATCACAGAGAGAGAACTCATGAAACATTCTCAAATAAAGATGATGCACATTTAAGGAGGAACTGTTAATATAACACCCTGAAAATGAGCTCCAAAGACCACCAGTAAAACATGTCAGGTTCTGCTGACTTCAGGGGCTCCTATTTTGACAGATGCTGCAGGGCTATGCAAAGATGAGCTACAACCACAGGCCTTGTATCTTGTTGGGAGCTTTGCCCCCAAACCCCCACCATTCAGCCTCTGCTATACCTCACTTCATGAGGTATAGCTTCAAATCCCACTGAGTAACTAAGGCTCCACCATAACCTCACTTCATTTGGTTATGGCTCCAGATCCTACTGAGTGATACAAGGCTATGCCATAACTTCACTTTGTTCAGTTATGGATCTGAATCTCATTGAGTGACTAAAGGCACTGCCATAACCTCACTTTGTTTGGTTATGGCTCAAAATCCCATCAAGTAACAATGTGTATTTGTATATTTCTATCAAGTATGCAATATAATCAAACTTTTATGAGCTACAACCATAAACCATTTAAAATCTCTTGGTAGACAATATTGGCAGTTGTCCTATTTGTATTGTCTGGTAACAAAATTACTTTAATCCTACTTCCTGATGTGCATCTGGAAAGGGCTATGTAAAGTTGTCCATGTGAGAACACAGGTGATCTAAGGTCCAATCCAATGTGTTTGACTGATTGCCCTTGAGACTTGTTTATAGTCATAGCAAAAGCTGGTCAAACTGGAAACTGCCTTCTGTGCAATGGAATAGGCAAATACTCTTTGGAAGCATCAATATTGATCCTGGGAATCAACACTGTAGATCCTGCAAACTTTGCATCTCCACTAAGGAGGCAGCACCTGAGCACTCTGGTCCTCTGAGCCCCAGCGGTCAGTGCAAACTGACAAGTTTGACTTCAACACAAGAAGCAGCACAGCCACCCACAATCACTGTGCATCTTGAGGGTTTTGACATTGAAGAGGGAGTGATGTCACAACTCACTGCCTACCTCTAGTACTCAGCCCTGGTCCTGGAACTCCCACTTCCCTGAAACAGCCCCACAATGTTCTGGGCCTGGACCGCTACATAATCAATCTCTTGGCAACCATCACCACCACCCTCTAGCAGCCCTCAGCCATCACTGCCTGTCACTGCCACCAGCCACTGCCACTCTCAGCACTCTTCAACCATCACTGCCCACTACTGCCACATCAGCACCAGCCTTGGCAATCCCTGTGCTTCACCCACCTGCAGCTGCCACATCAGTGCCTGCCCTGGCAACCTCCAGCACTTTCTCCAGCCCATGCCAAGGCTGCCCCTGGCTTCCACTGAGTGCCCATCATACATCACAAGCACACATCACCTCTAGTCCAACCTCCATGCTCCATGCCCCTCCCTGCTTGCCTCCTTGCCTCCTAGACATTCCATGCCTCCCATGCTCTCAAAGCAAGACCCTTTTTTTGAGAGCTTCCTTTGCGCTGCATGACCTATGTCAACATCTGCCACCACTTTGCATGATGGCTGGGCTTCATTTTGATCCCTGGCTCCACAACTTGTCACAGACCTGTGATCCAGGGCCTACCTACTGACCACCATATATAAGCCATAGTGTAGTATCTGGTACTCTAGTCTTGATATTGTTGCTGCTTTTTGTCCATATTTCTGTTTGTTTCATCTTGCGTCTTGCGTCCCTGTTTTCCTAGTTTTGACTCTATTATATTTTGTCTCATTCTGTACTCATCTTGTAACATCTTGTGTCTCTCATCTCTACTCATCTTGCACTCTATCCAATCTATTTCTCTGCTTTCTTTTCTTTCCACCTCAAGTCTCTAAGTTTCTTTCTCTCTCTCATTCCTGGCCTTAGTCTTGTTTCCTCTCTCATCTATCTCTCATTTCGACTCTTTTTTTTTTTGGCTTGGTTAGATCCCCATGCCCTTATTCATGATCTCAAAACCTGCTCTTATCCCTGATCCCAGGACTTGCCAAGTCCCCTCTGCTCACTCTGGTTCCTTGATCTCTAGCCTCAGAACTTGCTCTTGCCTCCAGCGCTCATCTTCCAACTCTCCTCCACACTCCAACACTCACACCTTTCACTCTGGTGTGATCAGCATTCTCCACTCACTGCCGCTCACACCCCTGGTCCTGTCAGGTTCCACTGACTATGGGGGCTCAGTCCACTGGGTGAATCCTTATGTAGCATACATGATGTCCACAAATGCAGTGGTACTTGTTGAGAGCGCAGGGCATACAAGACTAGGGTGGGGCCAGGGATGTGAGCGGTGGTGGAGTGGAGGATCACTGGTCACACTGGGGCAGGAATATGAGTGCTGGGGACAGGGAAGGAGGGTGGAAGAGGAGTGCCAGGGTAGGTGCAAGTCCTGAGGATGCAAGAGAAGAGGAGGAAAGAAGTGCTAGTCCGTGAGTGAGTCCTGGGGCTGATGAATAGAGAGAGCTGGGGTGAGTGTGGAGACTTAGCAAGTCCTGGGATCAAAGGCAGGAGGCATGGAGATCTAAGTGAGCCAAAGAAGGATAGAGTTGAGATAAGATAGAGGGAACGGAAAATAGAGCAAATTGAGACAAAGGTGAGAGATAAGAGAGTGAAGATGGAACTTAACAGGTTCTGCTGACCATGAGGGCTCAGTCCACTGGGTGAATTCCTTACATGGCATGCATGATGTCCACAGATGCAACATAGTGTCAAGAGCATGGGGTGTAGGAGACCAAAGCGGGGCTGGAAATGCAAGTGGAGAAGTCCTTTGCCTTTGTCAGAGCTGCCTTAGCCTCCTCCTGTGCTGCCCTCATCCGGTCTACAAACTCATTCACAGCTTCATTTTCCAAGGGCTGGGCCCAGGGCTCAAAGCCCATGCGTGGGTAGTGTCCTGTATCCAGGAGGAAGGGTGATGCCTGCATGGCTGCATGAACGTGGTTGTTGTACTGGAACTCCGCATCTGGAAGCAGCTCATCCCAGTTGTCCTGCCACTCATTGCAGAAGAGACGGAGGTACTGCTCCAATTCCTGGTTCACACGTTCTGTCTGTCCGTCAGACTAGGGATGGTAGGCAGTGGAGGTGTGGAGTTTTACATTGAGAAGTCAGTAGAGCTCCTGGGTAAACTCTGCTACAAACTGTGGGCCCTGGTCCAACATGTAGGCATCTGAGAGGCTGTGGAGCTTCCAGACATTCTTCCGGTACAGGTTTGTGGCACCCATGGCGGAGCAGGTGGTGTGAGTCGGGATGAAGTGTGCTTGCTTGCCACAGAGATCCACCACTACCATGATGGCATCATAGCCATGAGCGTCGGGGAGTTCTACAATAAAGCCCACTGAAGCTACGCTCCATCGTTCAGATGGGACAGGTAGCAGGTGGATTTTCCGGTGGGGAGGCGGTGCTGAGGCTTGGTCTGGAGGCAAAGGTCACATGTGCTAGTGTAGAATCCAATATACCAAGACATCTGGGGCCACCAGTAGTTCCGGGACACTAGCTCCAACGTTTTCCACCAGCCTAGATGTCCAGCAATGCAGGAGTTGTGGTGTTGCTCAACTATCCTCTGGCGGAGCTCCAGGATGTTGGGCACATAGATGCAGTCCTGGAAGGTCAGAAGCCCATCCTGGAGGGCCCATTCATCAGTGCGGACTGACTTAGCTCCTGTGGTGGGTCCTGACTTCA
>JABCKQ010017700.1:0-11301 GCA_018857305.1 Termitomyces sp. T159_Od127 | reverse complement strand
CAGCCAGCCCCCAACAGCATATTGTCCACTACTGACTTGGTCACCAGGAGAGCCATAGACTTGCAACGTTGTCAAGAAGATTTAGTGTGCTTATATGAGACCGTTTTTAGTGCCAGCCACAAGGCAGCGCTAAGGTTTGAAACTGACTACAGTGCCACCATCAGGGACTATGACTTCAAGAGGGGAGCCTTGGTCCTTATGTGTAATTGCAAAATTGAAACCACTCACAACAAAAAGATGCGTCTTTGGTACCTTAGTCCTCTGGTAGTCATCTCCAGGAATAGAGGAGGCGCCTACATCCTTTGTGAACTAGACAGTTCTGTGTTACATAGGCTGGCTGCCATCTTTTGCTTACTGCCTTACTTAGCGCGCAAACACATTGACTTGCTGCTTAGCGCCCTTGACATAGATACTGCCAAGCTAAGGGAACTTGAAGAAACAGACTTGCTGGATGATGAAGACTTACCCGCAATAGAAGAAGACAACAAATAAGCGCCAATTCACAATATGTGCTAAGCTATTTCATTCCTTATACATGATTTTTCCATTTTTTGATTGTTACACAAACAGACAGTCATTTTACTTATTTCTTACCTTACAAGACACAGCGCCAAAGGCCTTAGCGCTCAGTGCTATGCGCAAACCATCACCAAGGGGTTATTTGCTATGATGATTTACTGAGCGTTCCCCAAAGGCCACTACTTATCTAGTCATCAAAGATTCACTAAGTCACTCCTTTACTTTATTTATAAACCCTCCATTTACTATGCTATAGACTTTTATTTCTTATGATACCAACCAACCTTTTAAAAGCCACTTAACCTCTTGCTTCACACTGTTTGGAAAAGATCACAAGTTTGTATTTTTACACTTTACTATACAAACTATGACACATGCTATTCAAAAACCATTACATTATTTAACAAATTTAAAAAAACTAAACGCCAACAGCAGTTAGCACCTAGTCATCATTGGAGGGGAGGCTGAGATCACGCAAGGGGAGGAGGTCACCTTCCTGGACATTGTTCTCCTCCTGCCACTTCAGGGCCCACATCATGTCCTCTTGGTAGTTGCAAAGCATTTCCACACTCTGCCGCAATGTCAAGTACTGCAGGCACAAGCCTATCAGCTCCGCCTACACCGCCTCCTTCGCCCTTGCCAAGAGCCTTTCCATCTGGGCGGCCTGCACCTTCATCCTCTCCAAAAATGCGGCTGGCTGGAGGAGCACCACCAGGTGCGCCAAGTCCTCTTTCAGCCACTCAAAAGCCTCCCTAGTCACCCTTGGCGCTGGCGGCAACATCCATCAAGGGTTGTACTAAAAACGCGCTAAGTATCCTCAATAAATAAGCAATGAATCTAAGAGACTTACCCTTGCTGTCACCCTGCACCTAAGCTCTCAGGACTCTGGCTCATTGCCAGAGGAGACATTCCATATCATGGGGTTGTTGGCACCCCACTCCAGCAACCATGACCATTGGGGCAACTCCCATCCCTAAGGTTGCGCCTGGGGAGCCACCTCTGGTCTGACCTTGGCCTCCTCCTCCTGCTCCATCTCCTTTTGCTGGGTGCCAACATCTTAAGGTGCCTCAGCTTGGCAACTTGGACCTGCCAAGTCTTCCACTCCTGGTGCTGACTTGCTGGCCTCAATAGCTGTGCCAAGGTGGCGCACCTTGTCCTCCTCATCACCCTCAGACTCCACCTCTAGTGTCACCGCCGCTGGTGACACCATCCTTGCCCTCTTCTTCCTCTTATCCATTGGCAACAAAGGTGGAGAAGCCTTGCCCTTGCGCTTGCCACTCCCTCTCTCCTCATCACCTTGGCACGTTGACAGCGCCAAGCTCTTCTTGCTGAGGCCAATGGCCTCACCTCAGGCCTCTGCCTCCCTCGCCTTCTCCACCACTACCCACACCCTTCTCACCAGCACTGCCCAGTGGTACATCTTCTCCACCATGGGGTCAGAGGCATTCCCATGTTTGCGTGTTTTGGCACTGTCCAGGGTACACGGCCTCTTCATGGCTGCGCATCTAAAGCATGGGGGGGCACCCATGGGGTACCAGCACCCCTCTGGGTCATTGTCCGCTCAGCACTTATCACACTATAAAAAGAAAAGGTCAGCAGATGCCAGAAAAAGAATAGTCAATTACTGTCCCCCATTCCTCCTTGAACACTTGGCACATTGCCAAGTCCACCGTCACCTTGCCCTTGGTCTCCTTCAAGACCACGCCAGCCTCCACTCCCATGTCCACCACTGCCTCCACTCGCCTCGGCACCAAGAGGTGTGCCAACTCCTTGTCAGAGAAGTCTTGCTGCGTTAGTGCCTGTCGCCAATGGTCAGAGAAATAGTGAGTTCAATAATGCTCTTGCCGCTTACTTCATATCTTGGCGTTGGGCGCTCTCTGCACTTGGAGGCCAGCTTGATGGGGGACCCCTTCTTAGCAGGTGACGCTAGTCCCTTGGCACCACCCATGGAAGCCTTCCTTGCCGCTAGCATTGCTGCTCCTGTAGCAGTGCCAGCCATGGTGTTGAGCGTTTTCTCCTTGGTGCCCTCCTCCTCCTCTTCCTCCCCTTGTCCTTGCTGCAACCCCTTGCCAGCCCCTGTAGCCTCCCCCAGACCCAAGCTCTCATGTGCCAAGGCCTCCAAGCTGCTGGTAATGCGCCGCTGCACGTCTGCCTCAGACTCTTTGGCAACTTCCTGCTAAAATTCCTCCTGCTGCCGCAAATCCTGCTCTACAAGGGGAGTGATCACCACCTCCTTGCTACAGGGGGACAGGTCAGACCAAAGCTAACCGGCCTGGGCTCTTGGCTTTGGCTTTTCAACTTCATGAGCCAAGCCAAAGCCTTTAGAAAATTAGTAAACAAAACTTACCTCTTGGCGGCCATACTTACCACTAGGGGCTCCTCATCTGCCAGCAGGGCCTCCAACTCCTCATCAAAGGAAGGAGCCACCGGTGCCTAGAACTAGCCATTAGTGCAGCACATAGTGACAATACAAAACTTACAAAATTTTTGGCAAATGGTGCCAACCACTCAGCGCCAAGATTGTCACGATAACGAGCCATACACTATTCCAGCAACTTACCATCCCTCTTCCATGTGATCCCGCCCCCTCGCATCGTCTGCCACTTCTGCCAAAGGCACATCATTGCCTTGACCTTGTTACAAGGCGGCTCAGTGCCCAGGTCTTGGACTTGCTTCAGGAGCAGGTTGGCACACACAATGAAGGAAGTGGAGGCGAGGAAAGCATCAGCAGTAGGAGTTGACATGAAAATGGGTAAAAGTAACAAAGTGCCAAAATGACCACTAAACCTTTTATATGCCCAAGCTTCGCACATGGACCATTAGCGCATGGACCCTCGACATGTGATTGCTAGGAGTTGACTGAGGACAGTCAATTTTTCAGTTGGGGGGAGATGATAAGACCCAGGTTGTATGAAAAGGTGTACTAATGATTTTTGTGGCACAACTGCATGGATTAGTGATTAGCACGCTCTATGGATTATCTGCCACCCCCTCCAAAAGCTGAGGTTTGAACCCCAGGCCTATGTTTGGTGTATTTTTCATCATTATTTTTCGATTTATTTACTTTATTTTCTTGACCCTAAGGTTTTGCCGGCGTTGCCGCCGCTCCCTAGTAACCGCCATCATTTCACTATATTGACATTTGGGCAATTTCATACTTACTTTTTGGCATTTTTGACATGACAGACAGCTTGACTGACACCGTTAGGCATTGCTAAGAGCTGATGGACATTTTCCTATATAAAAGATTGTGGTCTACTATTTACTTACTAGTTCCCTATGTTGGCAACTCAAGGGTCACCAACTCACCTACACTTTACTATATATACTGTACTTATAGCATGCAAAATAAAAAGTTACCTTCACCATTACTTCTTACGCTTGGGCTTCAGAGCTCAATTTTGTCTCTTATAAGTCTACTTTATGCCAAGCGCACTTTTGTACAGTGTCCTTGTCTTGCCACTGTGTTTACGCCGGTGTACTAGGTATTCTTATGCCTTGCAACTGCAGCAGGCACCTTACATTTGGCGACCACGCTAAGCTTATCCTCACTACTTCCTTATCACTGTCCTCCGCTAACCTGTTTTCTGGGACCCTGCCTGGCTCACCTCAACTAGCGAGCCCGACGCTATACGCCTTGTGACTGCCTACTCAGACACCACTTGGTAGCTGTCTGTCATGTCAAAAATGCCAAAAAGTAAGTATGGAATCACCCAAATGTCAATATAGTGAAATGATGGCAGTTACTAGGAAATGGCGGCAACGCCAGCGAAACCTCAGGGTCAAGAAAATAAAGTAAATAAATCGAAAAATAATGGTGAAAAATATGCCAAGCATAGGCCAGGAGTTCAAACCTCAGCTTTTGGAGGGGGTGGCCGGTAATCCATAGGGCACGCTAACCACTAATCCATGCGGTTGTGCCAGGAAAATCATTAGTACGCCTTTTGATACAACCTGGGTCTTATCACCGTTAGGCGTCACTAAGAGCTGATGGACATTTTTCTATATAAAAGATTGTGGTCTACTATTTACTTACTAGTTCCCTGTGTTGGCGACTCAAGGGTCGCCAACGGCAACCTTGCCTACACTTTACTATATATACTGTACTTATAGCATGCAAAATAACAAGTTACCTTCACTGTTATCTCTTACGCTTGGGCTTCAGAGCTCAATTTCGCCTCTTATAAAGTTACTCCATGCCAAGAGCACTTTTATACAGTGTCCTTGTCTTGCCACTGGGATTACGCTGGTGTACTAGACATTCATACGCCTTGCAACTGCGGCAAGCACCTTACACTTGGCGACCACGCTAAGCTTACCCTCACCACTTTCTTACTGCTGTTCTCTGCTAATCTGTCTTCTGGGACCCTGCCTGGCTCACCTCAACTAGCGAGCCCGATGCTATATGCCTTGTGACTGCCTACCCAGACACCACTTGGTACAATTTTGGGCATCATCAGCATCGCTAAGAGCTGATGGACATTTTTCTATATAAAAGATTGTGGTCTACTATTTACCTACTAGTTCCCCATGTTGGCAACTCAAGGGTCACCAACAGCAACTTTGCTTACACCTTACTATATATATTGTACTGATAGTCTGCAAATAACAAGTTACCTTCACTGTTACCTCTTACGCTTGGGCTTCAGAGCTCAATTTCACCTCCTTTAAGTATACTCTATGCCAAGAGCACTTTTGTATGGTGTCCTTGTCTCACCACTGGAAGTACACCAGTGTATTAGTCAGTTATACGCCTTGCAACTGTGGCAAGCCTCATACACTTGGTGACTATGCTAAGCCTCCCCTCACCACTTCCTTACTGCTGCTCTCCACTAACCTGTCTTCTGGGACCCTGCCTGGCTCACCTCAATTAGCGAGCCCAATGCTACACACCTTGTGACTGCCTATCCAGACACTACTTGGTACAATTTCGGGTGTCATCACCAGGTAGTGGTCCAGGCCTGGGGCAGTCATGGGGGTTGTTTTGAGGGAGTGGGAGTACCAGGGCCAGGCCTGAGTCCTGGAGGTCAGTGGCAGGTTGTGACAGCACCCGGTGGTGCCCCTCCAGCCAGTGGAGTTTTTGGAGCAGATGTGGGTGCAGACTGCCCACATGGAGAGGGTCTTGGCATGGGAGAGAGAGGCAGTGAGGACAGAGCTGATGGGGTTGTGCCTTAGGTACTTGATGTTGGCATGTAGCATGGAGATTCTTTGCAACTACCAAGAAGATGTTGCTAGCACCTTGGAGTGGCAGGAGGCCAAAACATCCAAGAAGGCGACCTTCTCCCTCTTTACAACTCCAGCCTGCCCTCTGACAATGACTAGTCGCTAACTCTTATTGGTGTTTAGTTTATAAAATGTTAAATAGTTTTAAATGATTTTTGAATGCATGTAGAGAAATAATGTATAGTAATTTGTAAAGCAAGGACATTATACCACTTCAAATAGTGTGAAGTAAGAGGCTGAGTTTGAGTTTGAAAGATGGTCTGTAGCAATAAGTAGCAAAGTCTATGGTATAGTAAGTGGAGAGGACTAATAAATGAAGTAAAGGTGGGACTTAGCCAATTGGGGGCTTGGTAACAGTAGGTATTGGCCTTGGGGAATGCTCAGTAAGTCATCATAGCAAAAAACTCCTTTGGCACTGGTTTGCGCATGGCACTAAGCGCTGCAGCTTGGGAAGGTAAATAATAAGTGAAATGTCTGTGAAGTATAGTGATCAAGAATTGAAAATATAGTATATAGAGAAAGAAAGGCTTAGCACATTTTGGTGGTTAGCACTTATTCATTGTCTACTTCATCCATTGCAGGTAGGTCTTCATTGTCTAGCAGGTCTGTTTCTTACTTGGTGGTGTCCATGTCAAGGGCACTAAGTGGCAAGTCAATGTGCTTGCGTGCTAAGTAAGGGAGTAAGCAGAAAGCGGCAACAGGCCTATGCAGCACAAAGCCATTGAGTTTGCATAGAATGTCAGTGCCCCCTCGGTTCCTGGAGATGACTACTAAGGGGCCAAGGTACCATGAACACATTTTCTTGTTGTGGGTAGTTTCAATCTTAGAGTTGTGCATAAGGACCAAGGTGCCCTTCTTGAAGTCATAATCCCTGATTGTAGCACTATGGTCAGTTTCAAACCTTAGTGCTGCTTTGCACCTTGCACTAAAGATTGTCTCGTGTAAGTGTGCTAAGTCTTCTTGGCGCCTTTGTAAGTCAATGGCTTGTCTGGTGACCAAGTTGGTGGTGGAAAGGAGGCTGTTGGGAGCAGGTTGTGGCCTCAACTATGTCTGCAGGTAATAGTGGATGGGTGCCTATAGCCACATAATATGGTGAGCATCTCATGCGTTTATGGATGGTTATCCTTTCAGACCAAAAGACTGAGTAAGTGGCTTTACTCCATCTGGCCTTGTCTCTGTCTACCACTTTGAAGAGGGCTTGGTGCATGTCAAAGTGAGGTCATTCTACCAGTCTGTTGGTGCACTTATTGTAGCCTGAAATTTGTATGTGGTGGATATTGTACTTCTTGGTGAGGTATGTTAGCGCCTTGATGATGTAGGCCCATTGTCAGTGACTATTTTTCTTAGCGCACTCCAACAGCAGATGACATCCTCAAAGAGCCACTTAGCAATTGTGTCTGTATTCTCCTGCTGAAGCATGTGGAACTCTGGCCAGTGAACTAGTGAGCATTGTCCTTGGATGATGTACTTGAAGCGTCCTGACTTGAGCATATGCATGATATTGATATAGATTTTGCTGAATAAGGGAGCTGGCATAGCAACATTGGCAGTATGAGGAGTTAGCACATCTGCTGTATCTGGAAAAGGTGGCATGTTTTGACATACCAAGCGATGTCTGCTTGCACTTGAGGCCACCAAAACCATTCTAGTAGAGTTGCCCTTGTTGCGTAGAGACCGTAGTGTCCCAATTCATTGTGCATAGCATGTAGGATACATAGGCAACCATCTTGCTTGACCACCAACTTGTGGGCGCCATCTTTGTTGTGGCACCAAAGGTGATTGTTGCTTAGGAAGAAGTGAGTAGTGTAGCAGATGAAGGATTTGTACTCATTGTCTGTTAGCTGTGGAGGGCGCTTAAGGTCATTCAACCATCAAGGCAGCAATTCTAGGTGATGGTCTTCTTTGATAGCCTTGGCACTCCTGGTGTCATGACCTGCTACCGATCCCTGGGACTCTGACCCTCCCCAAAATGACCCTTACAACCGCCGTGGGCCCAGACCGCTACCCAGCCAACCCCCTTGGCAGCCCCGGCCATCACTGCCCATCACTGCCACCAGCCACCGCCACTCCCAGCATCCCCTTGGCCATCACTGCCATGACTGCCACATCAGCGCCGGCCTCAGCTATCACACCGCCCATAACCGCCACATCAGCGCTAGCACCGGCAACACCCAACACCCCCAGCCCATGCCAAGACTCCCATCATGCATCACAATCACACATCACCGCTGACCTGACCTCCACATGCCATGCCCTGCTCCCGCTCTCCTCCTCACTGCCCTGCCGCTGCATGTCTCCACATTCCCAGTACAAGACCTTCACATTGCGTGACATGTCTCAACTCCCACCCCGTCCCGCATGGCCCCCAGGTCTCACCCCAAGCCCTGGTGCCATAACCCGCCACTGGAACCCAGGTCTGAGCCCTGGGGCCTACCTACTGCATAGTATATAAGTTGTAGAGTAGTAAGTAGTACTCTAGTCTTGATATTACCGTAACTCTTGTATTGTTTCATTGTGTTTGTCTCTGTTTTGTATTTTTGCGTGTTCCGGTCTCGTTATTTTCACTCTGCTTTGTTTCTTATTGTACTCATCTCATATCGTCTCCTTCATCGTCTCTATTTGCCTCTTACTCTAATTTCACTCTGCTTTGCTCCTCGTCTCTCTTTCAATTCTAAGTCCTCTTGTCTCTTCTGTCTCCGGTTCCCAATCTCAACTTGTTCTGTTTCCTTTCCCCTTATTTTATCTCAACCCTTTCCCCTTTTGGCCAACTTAATCTCCACGTCTCCGTTTCCATCTCTGGGACTCGCTCACGCACTGGTGCTTGCTTGTTCCACCCTCCTGTATTCCTGGGACTCTTGCCTACTCCCCGGCACTCGTCCTCCCACCCTGGCACTCACCCACTCCTCCGGCATTACAGGCACTCCCCAGCACACCTCTCCTGCCCCACTTCAGCCTCCTACACCCTGCGCCCTACCAATGCTTTGCATCCATGGACACAGCAATCACCACATAAGGTACTTGCCCAGTGGACTGAGCCCCCATGGTCAGCGGAACCTGACACCTGGGTACCGCATTGTAGGTGAGTTTACTGCTGTCTTCTTGCAATGGTTGAGGTTTCTCTACTATCTGCACCAGGCCCCGTTGAGTGCAAGTGTACAATTCCTTGGTGTAAAAGGTGTCAATTGTATGGAAAGGAGCTGGTGCATAGAGTATAATGGGGTGAAGGAGTGTGTTGGCAGGAGTGTCAGGTCCTAACAGGCAGAGAGGGGGTTGAATCAAGTGGATGAATCCATGGAGTCGGTTGATCCAGTCACTAAAGTCCTCATCGTTGCTAAGGTCGGGTTCTGGGTTGCCAGGTTGCTGTGGTTGCCTAGAGAGTCTATTGGGTCATGGAAAGCACCTTTAATGGTGTACCAATTCAAAGTGAAACATAAGAATAGTTACCACCCATTGGTTCATGCTTGCAAATGGTTGTATGTCTGGGTTTTGAAGCATTCCCTTGATATATCTGGCATGCACCTCTACTATGAGGTTCCTGACTCCAATTAGATACATCCTTACTGCTTGGAAAGCCCAAAATAAGCCATAGAGTTCCAGTTTTGGCTGGCTGTAACAAGATTCATGGTAGATAAGGGTGATGGATCCAAAGTGGTTATAGCACCTTTGCTTGCGGTTGTTGCTAAGGCACTGGCAGAGGTAGAACCCAACAGCAATGTAAAAGGTGTCGACAGCAAGAATGACAGAGTTGAGAGAGGTGTAGTCAATAGGTACCAGGGGCTTAGCATCCTGGAGCACTTTCATGAGGTTGCACTGGGCATTCACCTAGTCAAGACCAAGCTCAAAGGATTTGTTGGCATGGGTAAGATGGGTAAGGTGATGAGCTTGGTGAGCAAAGTTTTGAATGAACATCCAGAGTACTCCCATGGTTTCCAAGAAGGCGTGAATGTCAGGGGACTTCCATTTGATTTCCATTTTTGGCACCTTACTATGCCCCAACCCACCTCCTATGCCACTCCCTGGAACCCCCAGGGCTCACTTTAGACCTCTGGAAACCTCCAGAGATCTCTGGAGGTTGTTTCTTTTTTAGAAAAGCCCCAAAGCACTCCCTGTTTGAGCATTATTCAAGGTCAAGGTTAGCTTTAGTCACTTGTACAGTTGCTCCCATGCCTTTGCTGCTTGCTGATGCACAGCATCAAGCAGCAGAGAATCCTTAGACTTGTTCTCTTTGGATTTCTCTCTGCTTGGTGATTAGTTACTATTGTATCATTGATTATCATGCCTAATATAACTTTGGATTTCCCTCTGCCAGTTGTATGATTGAGCCACAACTCTTGGAGGTTGCTGATAAGACCCAGATCATATCAAAAGGCGTACTGATGATTTCACTGGCACAGCCATGTGGATTAGTGGTTAGCGCGACCTCTGGTTTACCTGGTGCCCTCTCAAAAGGCTGAGGTTCGAACCCTGGACAAACACTTGGCATATTTTTCATCATTATTTTCTGATTTATTTTACCTTACTTTCTTGACTCCAAGGTTTCACTGGCTTTGCCGCTGCACCCTGGTAACCACCATCATTTCATGATGCTGACATTTTGGTGATTTCATACCTACTTTTTTGGCATTTTGACAAGACAGACAGCTTGATTGGCGCCGCTGAGGTCTGATGGACAATTTTCTATATAAAAGATTGTTGGCTATTATTTACTTACTAACGGTGACTTTGCTTACAATTTACTATATATACTGTACTTATAGCCTGCAAATAACGAGTTACCTTCCAAGTTACCTTCACTGTCTAGCTCTTATGCTTGGGCTTCAGAGCTCAATTTTGCCCTTTTTAAGCTTACTCTACACCAGAACACTATTGTACAGTGCTTTGTTTTGCTGCTGGAAGTACGCCAGTGTTCTAGTATTCTATGCACTTTGCAACTATGGCAGGCATCTCACACTTGGTGACTATACTAAGCACCACCTTAATGCTCCCTTACTGCTGTCCTCTGCTAACTTGTTTTCTGGGACCCTGCCTGGCTCACCTCCAGCAAGCCCAACGCTATACCCAGACATCACTTGATACAATTTTGGGTGTCATCATTGCCCTTACAGCAAACCTCAGAGAGATCATGACAGATGCCCTACCTTTCAAGGAGTGCTAAGTGAGACTCGTTGGATACATGTCCTTCAGGGGTGCAGACATGGCCTAGGATCTTGAACTTTGGCATGCATAGAACCAACTTGTGCCCAGAGAAAGTTCCCCCACAGTATTTCATGTGTTGTAACACTTGGTTAAGCAGCTGAAAGAAAGCTCAGAGCGCTGATGACACCTGAAATTGTACCAAGTGGTGTCTGAGTAGGCAGTCACAAGGCATGTAGCATCAGACTCGCTAGTTGAGGTGAGCCGGGCAGGGTCCCAGAAGACAGGTTAGCAGAGAACAGCAGTAAGGAAGTGGTGAGGGGAAGCTTAGTGTGGTCGCCAAGTGTAAGGTGCTTGCCACAGTTGCAAGGCGTATGAATGGCTAGTACACTGGCGTAATCCCAGTGGCAAGACAAGGACACTGTA
>JABCKQ010017698.1:0-10059 GCA_018857305.1 Termitomyces sp. T159_Od127 | reverse complement strand
AACATAGGGTCAGAAGTTTTACGAGTAATAACATTACAGTACGGCTTTACGACGACCTCCCTTCATACACCTGGTTGGTCCATGCCTTACTCGTCGAACTTCGACGTGGATTCACAATTTCGGTAAACACACGGATGAAGCTCTAACTCGTGTCTTTCTTCTGTCTTTTCTAACGATCAATCCCTCATCCGCGTCCATGTTCTCGGCTTTGGATCTCTCGCAAGGAGAATTGCAGATTCCTTCTGCCGACTGAAGCCTCTGTCCGGCATGGCATTCATACTTTTGTTGCACAGTTCCGGAAGGTGCTCTACCAAGGGCTCTCTCAAAACAAGAACCTGCCGTGCAATTATAAGACTTGTGTCCTCAAAACCTTTCCGATGTCCTCAGTTTCTCCGTGTCTGCTGCGGTCCTGAAAACATTGATTTCTAAAGAGAAGAAGTTTCCGGCTCGTCGGTACTCCAAGAACTTCTGAGCTCCATTTCTTCCTTTCCTCGCTCACGAAGCCAAGCTACATCCAGCTATGCACATGGCTACAAGGCCTCCTTGATTCTAAACTCTACTACGGCAGAAGTACGTTGTACTTATTTTATGGATACCATGTCGTGTCGTCCGTTATCTTCATCGAACGACCTATTTTATCCTGGATCTTGCCTTGCTACTCGGAGATACCCGTCGCCACCATCCTCACGCGCCAGAGCTCGCGTTTTCGCAATGCCCCTGATGCCATTGCAATCGATAACATCCATAGGTCACTCGAATCAGAGAACAATGCCTGTAGAGTAAGCTACACGGCATTCCGCCGGCTCGGTTCAAGCAAACGCACGCATCCTCTAGAAGGATGGTTTGAGTTCGAGTGAGGAACACGGCATTCCGCCGGCTCGGTTCAAACTGACCGCACGTATCCTTATCTCTATCGATTTAAAGCATACTAATCGGCGTCTACATAGTCTTAGCATGTGCATTCTCTGGTTGCCGTCGGAGTAGATCCGGCTTCAGCTTCAGCATTCAATGGTTCCATGTCAGTTCCGCCTTCCGTAAATATGTGGGGGCTTCCGAGTCCTTTCCCTCATCGGGGAGTGGTGATCGTGATGTCAGCCAAGGTGCACTGTGCTTTGGTTCAGCATGATTGTGTGCCTTCCCTGCTCATAGCGGCGCGGCAAAAGCGTTCTTCCTTTCTGCTCCATCCAAGTCTATCGATGAGAAACAGGAAGTCACCATGACTGGTTTCGAAGTATTCAACGTGGGGCGAGGCAGTCAAGTATCCATCCGGATGTCTCGGCGAGTCCGAAATGGAGATGGAAGTCCCAGTCCGACGCTATTCTCGAAAGCTTGCGTCACTGATCGTTGATACGATATGATGCCAAAGAACTTGGATTGAAAATAGATCTTGTTATCAGACCGAAGACTCTGGGCCCTGGGTAGAGGGATCGCGATGCAGGTCTATCGCAGAATCGTACCATGCATTGAGACATCCTTCCACTGCTCTAACTGATACTATCGATATCGGCTCACTATCATCGAAGGCTGCGGCACGCAGGAAGCTTTGACCGCCAATTTTACCAGAGTTCAATACTACATAGGTCCTCCGATATCACCGACGTTCAATGTTCCTTGTCGTTCCTGGCAGGAAGCGCCCTTTTATGTAACTACGTTATTTCGAAAGGGATCAACACGTTTTCATTCAATCTCGGTGCGGTTTTCTATTCCACGCAGGCTCTTCGCTGGGCTGGATCCAAGTGACATGCAAGGAAGGTTGAATGCACGCACGTTCGCTGCTAACTATTTCGATTACTTGCACTGAAACTTGTCGCTTGGCAAATGGGCCCGAACTTGAAGAAGTGTCGCCAGAAGTAAATTTGACTTTTCCTTAGTCTCTTCAGGGCTAGGATTGTGAAACTGCGGGGAGCGTCTTGAAGAATATCTATATTCTCACTGGATCACTTGTTCTGTCGCTGTTTGAAGATATCCAACGTTCAGCCTCCTTGGAATCGGGACTACGGTCTTTGGCTTCGATGACTTGCAGGACAAGTACATTCCTCCAAACAGCCGCTTCGCCACCCACGCCACACATCACAAGTACGTCATTGTACTTTTGTTCCTCGTCTTCATGGAAGTGTCAGTTGATCGGGCCGATTCCAACCGGGCTTCTGTACCTAGGGGCGAAGAATAGCTCAAGCGCTCATCTTCAGTGCAGTTACTCAGACGTCGCTCTTTGCGTGGTAGAAATTTTCTATATCCAGGTAGCGAAAAGCGAGATTATTTCGTCCTTTAGTCAGCCAGCAGACAATCCGCGAAGTACGCGAGCTGACTAAATCACTCTAGAGATATTGCTAACCTTAATTTTGCCCCGTCCTCGCCCCTGCACCTCACCCTGCACGTTAGGACTCTGTCAGAGTTGCATGACATGCACTATCCTAGGTCCGAGGCCGCAATGAACTCCCATAACCCTGACACCCTTTCTTGAAGCGTCTAATCACGAGAGGTTTTGGTAAACTTCGAACCTGAGACATGGGCCCAGAATTGACACCCAGATTACTGGGAAGGACATTCTTAGTAATGTTCCTAGTCCTTCGGTGCACCATGTCACTACTACAGGATCGTCCCGTAAAGAAGCCTTCCTAAACAGATGTGGGAGATTGTACGGTTTTATATCAACAACCTGGAGTAGTCCTGTGCGGTGCAACAGGCCGGAATACAATGATACGATAATAAAGATATATCAGCGCCGAGTCTCAACTGACCTATCATCCGTAGACATTGTTTGGGCATTTTCCAATCTCGATGGCCTTTTAAGTTCATATGTAGCCAACAGTCAGGATTTCATTACATTTGCAGATCGGGATCGTCTGGGGTCGTAAGCTCCCCAAACTCGTCCTTTAAGCTTCTATGCCATGACACATTTTGGTGTTTTAAACTCTAAGTGCTGTTCTCCTAGACCTGGCACATGAAATACTGTAAAGAATTGTAGTCGTTTCCAATAATGCTCGTATTCTTCCTGCGTGTCTTGCCATCACCACAGGGTCAATCTTTGATGTCCTGTAAAGAAGAACCATCATCGAACCCCTGGTGACTATGTTCGGATATTGTGTGACTCTATGTCAGCAATATGAGTATATCCTGTGCGGTGTAACCTGGAGTACGGTGATACACCGAAGATCGAAATATATATTCGTATTCTTGCTTGATTCGGATTCATAACCCATATCTGAGCATTTCGCATTTTCGACGGTTCCTTCTGAGTTCGTATGAAAGCGAGCGGGAGATTGTCGCAGCAGGCATTAGAGACACACGATATTCACGGTCCATCTGCTTGGATTTCGGATCCGTCGTCCCTCTCATCAAGTCTACAACAAGAGCGTCGACTCATATGATAATCAAACGAAAGCGATGACATACTCGTAGACAGTCGTCTCGACATCAGGAAATTCGTCTTTAAAGAGTGCTTTGGCCTTCTTACAGTATGGGCAATAGCTCTTGGAAAAGATGGCAACTTTGTTGTCCGAAATGGCAGACTGTGAAAGTGGTCGTGGAATCAATCCAATCACCGCAAACGAGTGAAAAAAAAAGACAAGGACGCACATCTACGAGTTGTTTCACCGACATTATCAATGTACTTTGAGAGCGAGAGAATGACCAAAGGAATGCTCCTGATACAGTTCTTGGGCGTAGTCGTCGAAAGGAAAGACAGTTATAAAGACGGAACATACGAGTTACTCAGCTGCCGTGATTTGCAAACCCTCACATGGCGTCACCGTCCACGTGATCGGTTCGGCGTGCTGACCAACTTTTTAACGTTAACTTCTTACTCATGGCCGCTCATTCATATGTCTCTTGTTTAGCGCTACTGCCCCTCTTCCAAGAAGGGTATGGTCTCCATTAATATCTCATATTCTGGTTCGAATTCTACCGCCGATTTGGAGCCACTCGACCAGTTGATTTCTATTCAACAGATGTGTACATTGATCAACCCAGTCCTCCACGTTGTAATTCTATATTGGTACTGTACCTACATTAATCATGAAGCCCCACTATGCTGCATAACTCTCTCCATGCCGAGTCCAGGTGATCTGAACTACATTGGGAACTCCGACAAACCCGATTCCATGCCCTGTGGAAATACGTGTCAAGACCCAATCAAAAGTCGCTATTCTGTTGCAGATGGATGATTTACAGTCTACAAACAGGATTAGACACATATCCTCACACCTTGCTTCTCGACTTCTCTTGCTTTCCTCAGCGGACTCTACAATTCTCCCGGTCCGTATCGACGCCAACACCCATGCGCCGCACAATTCTGTACTTGATTTCATTGGTTGAGAAGACGACGTCAGCTGGTATTGCTGTTGTCAGTGCCACAATCTGACATGCTTCCAAAATGAACCGAGTGTCATTGGATTGTGCTCATCCTTTCCGCTCGTCCTCAAGTCACCAGGTATTGCTCAGCTATCGTTTCAAACACACTTGTCACTGCCTTCCATGCCATATGACTATGCCGCCGATAGATGGGATGTCCGATTGATAGGATCTTGATCCATCCGAACCGAGGCCCGGAGCAGGACCTCGAGGCAAGCCGCAAAGTTGATACTGAACTTTTTGGGTCACAATCGACGATGTGGATGTGTAATATTCTTTCGTTGCGCTTTCATGCGTCTTCAGCGTCTGAGTCCGGGAGACTCAATATCGTGCAATCATTCCAGATATCCTTCTACGAAGATATATTGGAGCGCATTTCTAAAAGGTGCTTTTACTAATACACAACTCATTCGTCTTATAGTTAAAGTTAAAGAAGTTAAAAGCACAAAGAAACTTGAGCTGGTGAATTGTTGAGGTCATTCTGCCATTCTGCGTTATGTTTAGCGCAACGGTTCCGCAACAGGTGATATAGTGAATCTAACACAATAGGCTCGTTTACTTCTTACCCTGGCCTTACTAGACAAACGCAAAAGAGCTTTACCCGCAATAAATTTGATGTTCTCTTGGCGATGAATTTAAGTTTTCTCACGAGACTTGAGTAGTCTTCTCCATGCAAAGCCAGCCAGCACGCATAAACGCCTTAGACCGGCCACAAGTCCTCTTCGTCAATTTACTGCTGAATACCTCCTCCGTATATCTGTCGACGAAGAACTCTTTGGAAATCAATCTCCCATTTTCTGCTGCGGTCCATTGGCATTTGGGGTATAGATACCACACGGGTGGATGATTTCTCTCTCTTCTGCTCGTATGTACTGATGGATAGATAATCTTCTGCCGACTGATGACAGTATGCGTTATCGTTTGAACAACGGGATGGGTTTATTGTCTCCGAAGTTTGTGTCGGACATCAATTCTTTTGGTTACGGTAACTATGCACAAAATGGATAATGGCGACAGGCTAGCAATCTTTGCGTTTGTCTCAACCGTGACGTGGAGCAAGGATGATTTCAACCTTTTACCTGCACACCCGGTGTCATCCACTCTGGAGTCCGGAGGTCCATTCCCAATGCTAACTTGCTCGTCATCCGTGCCGTCAACCCTGCATCACCGATCCACATACTACAAACTATCAACCATCCGGGCTTGCGAGCGGCTGAAAAGAAAACTCAACAGAAATCAAAATAAAATACATAAAATAATGATTCCAGGTTCAATCTCTTGTTATCGATGGATTCCGCCCCTCGCCCGCCGCGAGCCAGCTCGCTCCACTCGCCTCGCCAATCGATAACTCGGGGGATGTGGAGCTTTATGTGCATCTAGGGTTGTATCCGGGAATCTAACTCCCCCCCGCCAAGTCTTGCCAGGGGTAGCCCTGCACCCGCCGGCCTCAGGTCTGTGCTCTGGCCGTGGAGAGAATGAATTCCGGTCCTTCGGGCCGGTGTGCACATATGCACGCACATACACATGTATGACGAACATTATGCATCCAGATATATTTACTCAAGAAACACGTAACGACAGGACAAAGCTACCGGGCAAGAACCACTCCGCTACGACTCCACACCACGCGGCCAACAACATCCGTATCCGTATCCGTAACCATGTCCATGTCCACATACGTATGATCCATCAACACAACGTAATGGAACGAAACCGATCATCGTATCATCGTATTGTTCATATGAATATGAACCCAAAAATTATCCGACAGTTCATGACAAATGACAGATGGGATGCACGTGGCGTGGGAGGTATACGAAGAAAAAAAAAGTAAACTTAGAGAAGACAAAAAGAAGAGTTCGGTGCTCGGGAGAAGAAAAAAAATACAATCCATATCCAGACGTCGCGGCGAGGGGAAAGAGCGAGGAACGCGCTGGGGCGATGCACAAATGTTCAAAATTACTGAACGCTCCACGGGACTCTCCACGGCTCCCATTTTAGAGAGCAACAACGACAGCACCGGCCAGCGCAGAAAGGAGCGCACCAGCCAGCGTGGCCTTGTTCACGCCAAACGCCATCGCGCCGTTGAGCGGGGTGGCGCTGGACGACGCGGAATCGCCCTGGGCAGTAGTAGAGGCAGCGCCGGATGCGTTGGCCGAGCCAGATACGGTAGCGGAGCCCGAGACGGTAGAGCCGAAGCCCGAGGACACGCCTGAGGGCGCCGTGTGGCTGAAGAGGGGCAATCAGAGGGGCTTTGGAGTGGGTGGGAAGGACTTACGAGCCCGTGACAGAGGCAGGGGTCGTCTTGGAGGCGGTGGGGGCGGTGGCGGTGGCGGAACCAGCGGTGCTGGAAGAGCTGGGGGCAACGCTGCTGGGATTAGGAGCGACAGCAAAGTCGCCGGTGGTGGAGAAGACGTCGTTGATGTTGCCGATGTTAACAGCCATCAAAGTGTACCCGTCGCTAGAAGGAAGATTAAATGAGGATTCAAAAGTCGCGTTTGTGCGCGTACCCGATAGGGACAACGGGAAGCGTTAAAGTGATTGACTGCTGTGCGGTGAAGACGTTGTTGGCAATGGCGAACGACTTGTGGAATTGCTCGTTGTTCAGTTCAAGGGTGAAAGTATCCCTGCATTGAAAATCAGTGGCCCGCCATTGGCTGAAAGAGGGCAACGCACGGGTCGCCGGCCTGGGAGGTCCAGGAGATGGTAACGTCTCCACCAGAGACGGGGTTTTGAGGGATATTGAGGGTGATGGCAGCATGAGCCAAAGGAGCGACGAGGGCAAGGAGACTGCGACTAGCGTGAGCAGAGCAGACAGAATACTGCAAGCTAAAGTCACCTGAGCTTGTTGAACATTCTGCGGTCGTGGGCGGAGGGTATTAGAAGAGGAGTATGCGACGAATGCAAGTCACAAAGAAGCAACGTCCAACTTTTATATTCCCAAACACCGACAAACATATCTTTGCTTACTCGGTCCTACATTTAGGCACGGCCCCCCGCGGGCCCCTCTCCCGGCCTGTCTCGACCACGGATATGCACGTTATTACTATGCACATTACAACACACAACTCGTCTATAGGAGTGCAACACGTTTCAATATATCTGACCAGACGCTCCATTATTAACCACGTTGTGCTTGAAGGGTGTGGGAATACCTCGTCAAATGGACGCGTGTCATTGAAACAGCTCTCCCAGACCTCGTTGACGGCCCGCTCCGCCGTCGCTGTGTCCGGACATGCTGGGTTCGATTCCACCGAGGTAACTGCTCTGCGCCGCACACAGTCCTGCCGGGGAGCCCCCTAAGGCGGAGTATGTCTCACGAGGCGCATGGAAACACCCACCTGATGCTGCTTCGAGAAAGAGAAGACGAAGCCCCGGCGCAGTTCTCGCGTGTACCGGCAATCTCCGCTCAGACTGTTCGCGCGGATCTTTGTACAGAAGTCGCGTTAAAAAAAGAAAAAAGAAGGAAAAAAACATTGACTTCGCTGCACGCGTGATGGCGCAGGTTGCTCCAGTCGACCTTGAACTTGCAGTGGTCGTACATATGCATGAGCTCGTGCACCATCGTCGTCTCCACATGGCTCTGATTGAAAAAGTGCCCCGCGCAGAGCGCGACAGCGCCCCGGTTCGGCGCGAACCCGCCCGCGCGCGACCAATCACACGGCGCACAAACGATATTCTCAGCCGGCACCTCGCACCCCGCGAGCTTCAAGTGCTTCAGCATAAACACGACGACGGGACCTCGACACAGCGCTCAGTATGCGTCCCACGCCGTCTCGAAGGAAAACAACACACGCCAGACTCACTGTAGTTCATCAGGTACTCCTTGGTCCGCTCACAGTGCCGCGTCTGGTGGATAGCCAGGTACGCCAGGCGCTCCTCCTCTGTCACGCCGATACCTGTCACCAGCGCGGCCTTCCGCCGCCATCTCTCGAACGCGCTCTGCGCCGGCTGCTCGGCCTGCGGCTGCGGTGACGAGGGAGCGTCCGACGACGTCCTTTTTTCGGAATCGGTCATCGCAGAAGGGTTTCGAGTGATATACCCGTCACGTTCCTTTTCTGGACCATTTTCGCACGGTCTTCAATCGAGGCTGGTGAGGTCCATTTATTCTTCCTTGGCTCTCAAGAGGTCCTTCCCGGTCTACTTCGTCAACCACCAAGCCTTGAATTATCCCTCAGAGGAAGAAGCCTCAAACTTACACGTTCAAGCATCAGCTCTCTGTGCCATCACAAGATTATGGTCTACTTACGAGCCCCACTCGCCATTATGTGAAACATCCCAGCTTTCGTCGTAACACACATTACCAAAATATCTTCAAAGCAGTAACTATCAATCCTCCCGCGGTCTCCTTTCCTCTCCTCACGCCGCTCTTCCCGTATCTCTGCCTCTCTGTGTCTGTGTCTGTGTGTCTGATGTCCTGAACACTATCCCTACCTCACATACCAGACAAAGCTCCTGGCTTACACCATCGAATTCACCAACCATCGTTGTTTCTTCAAACAAGACCAAAACTCGAGAGTACTTTTCCCCATGTGGTAGAGGTTCGAACGCGAGGCGTGCCGTGACTTACCTGTGTCTTTTCTGCTCGGGTAGACGATATTATTTCTGAATTACATAACGCTGCATGTGCTGGGTAACCCTAGTTGTACATCCTCTCGATACTCTTCTGCCAAATCAAATTCACCAGTTCGGTAACACAATTGATGTTGCTGGAGCGCGGACAGCTTACCGCGACCATTCCTTTCGGGACGGATCTCCAGCCTGCCCCATTGACGGCAGACCGCATCAGTTCCTATCCTCAGACCACCCCAGCGAAGCCAAATCGAAAACAAACTTTGATGATGGACGACAAGTCATTGTTCGTTCCCACGACTCAAGGATGCCAGAGCGTCGCTGTAAAACCTTTGAAAGGAGTCTTTGATAAACGTGTTTGTCTATTCTGGAAGAGGGAAAGTCGGGAGAGACGGGTAGAGCGCTAGCTCGACTGGTTGACTGGTTCCGACGCCTTGGCCTTGTGGAGTAACAAACTTTAACAAACTTGTGATGAGCCTGCTGGTGCTATCAAAAGATTGATGTCGATAAGTTGCAAGCTCTCGTGTTGTTGTTGTTAAACGTTAAACGTCAGAAGCTTTGGCGCAATTAGCCATGTTCAAGGGCTGATAGTGCGGCTGCCTGCCCACCCCGGTACAATCTCAAACGCATGCGACTCAGAGAGACCACCTCGCTAAATGCCGGGTTGTCATCACGACGGGGTATCCATGTTCAGGTAACCCTCCCCCATCGCTAAGGGGTGGTCGACATCTTAGCAACGCCTGGAGATGCACATACGCGTAAGCCTAGTGTAGGGCGCGTTTTCAGTCCCACGTCCACGCACAGTATATACTGCGGAGCTCGCGCTTTCAAGTTCCGCGTCCACGCACAGTAAAGACAAACCACGGGGCCACGCCACGCATATGACATCATTGCGATTTGCCTCGTGACCCTGGCTCGATGTCGAAATTTTTAGACCGCCAACCCGCACACGACCGTGACCCTGGACATGCGCGACAGATGATACCAAGCCACTCACCCCTGCATCCCCGCATCCTCGCATCGCCACGTGTGCGCGTGTGTGTCGTCATGTCGTCTTATCGATCCTCCTTCCTCCTGGTTCCCCCTTGCTTTTTGTTCTTTTTCTTTGTCTTCCATAATCGATGCATGATTGCT
>JABCKQ010017697.1:0-11454 GCA_018857305.1 Termitomyces sp. T159_Od127 | reverse complement strand
TGGTTCTCCATTCCCGGCTCTTCTCTGCAACTTAATCATTTCCATCTCCTGTTATCTTATCTCGACTCTTTCCCCTTTTGGCTGTTTAACTTCCCCAGTTCTGTTTCCATCCCTGGGACTCGCTAAGTCTCCGTGCCTGATTATCTCTTGATCCCCAGGACTCGCTCGCCCACTGGCGCTCGCTCGTCTCATCCTCTTGCACCTCTAGGACTCACGCCAACCCCCGGCACTCATCCTCCACCCTCCCCGGCACTTGTCTCACTCACCGGCGCTACTGGCCCTCCTCCACACACCGCCCCCACCCCGCTTCGGTCTCCTACGCCTCGTGCTCCTTCCGGTGCTCTGCATCTGTGTACACGGTGATCCTCACGTAAGGTGTTCGCCCAGTAGACTGAGCCCCCGTGGTCAGCGGAACCTGACAGTACCACTGTGTTTGTGGGCATTGTGCACACCATGTAAGAATTTGCCCAGTGGACTGAGCTCTCATGGTCAGCAAAACCTGACAGCATGGTCCCACTGCTTGCGCTCTGGGAGTGAGTTAAAGGAGGCCTTAGAGAACACACCCTCAAAGCTGTGGAGGTACTGGGGCACCACATCTCAGAATATTCAGGGCAGAGATTTGGTGGCAAACACCTGGACCAAGTGCTGAGAGGTGGTCTGGCTAGCCTGGATCTCCTCAATGGGTAGCGGCAAGCGCAGAATGGTTGCATAGATCTGGTCCCCAGCTTCTATTGCCTCATCTAAAAACTCTGGGTGATGGATGCCATAGAACTCCCCTCTCAGTTTTATCTCTGGGGACCTGCCACTGCTCCAGTTGTTCTCATAGACCTCTCTACAGGAGAACACTAGGAGTGGGGGGTCCAAGAGGTTGAAGTCTGCAAAGGGAAGGTGGCCTGCATGGCAAGCCTAGATGACTGCATGATCTCATGCTCCTGCCTGGTGCTCTTTCTTGACTTTGGTTGTGCAGGTGGAGCACCTCTGGGGGCACTGGCTCATTGTTACCTTGCCCTGGGCCCAGTCTACTTCCAGGTTGTGCTTCTGGAGCCAAGTAAAGCCAAAGATTATGTTTTGCTTGCCTAGGCTGGTGACTGCAAAGACTGTGCATTTGGCATAGATTTGAAAGTGGAGGACTAGGTCTACAATTGAGCTGATGGCACTGGTTTTGTTGGATGTTCCATCAATGTTGAACATCAGAATGGGCTTGAAGAGCAGCTGCGTGGTTAGGCCATGATGTTTTATGAACTCCATGTCTGTCAGGTTCTGCTGGCCATGGAGGCTCAGTCCACTGGGTGAATTCTTATGTAGCATGCACAATTTCCACAAATACAGTGATACTGTCAAGAGTATAGGGAATATGAGACTGGAGGCAGGACTAGAAATGCAAGCAGTGGTTGAGCAAGAGATTGCTGGTCGTGTGAGGTGAGAGTGCAAGTGCTAAGAACAAGGAGAGGAGTTGGAAGATGAGTGCTGGGGTGAGCATGAGTTTCAGAGATGTGAAGGTGGGGTGGAAGGCAAGTGCTGGTGTATGAGCAAGTCTCAGGATCAGAGATAAGGGCGTGGAGATCTAATCAAGCTGAAAGGAGAAAGAGTTGAGACAAAAGATGGAAGAGGCAGAGAAACTTAGAAACTTGAGGTGGAAAGAGAAAGCAGAGTTAGATTGAGAGGTATAAGGCAAGTATAGACAAGAGAAGTGAGACAATATGAGACAAGTATGAAACAAAAATGAAATAAGTCAAAAACAGAAACTGGGGCATGCAAGACTAAGAAATAAAATGAAACACAAAACTAGAGATAGAGAGGTACGGTAATATTAAGACTAGGGTACTAGATACTACTCCATGACTTACTGAATGGTATGTAGGCCCCAGGGCTCAGGTCTGGGCCTTGGTGACAAGTCACAGCACTGAGGCTTGAGATGAAGCCCAGGGATTGTGCAAGGCAGCAGTGGTGGTTGATGCATGTTGTGTGGCACAAAGGAAGCTCTTTAAAGGAAGGCCTTGCTTTAGGAGCATAAAGGCATAAAATAGTGGAAAGATGAGGAGGCAAGCAGGAGTGAAGCATGGCATGTGGAGATTGGACCAGTGGTGATATGTGGTCGTGATGTGTGATGGGCATCTTGGTGGCAGCCAGGGGAGGCTTTGGTATGGGCCAAAAAGAAGTGCCAGGGGTTGCCAGTGCCAGTGCTGATGTGATGGCTGTGGGCAGTGATGGGTAAAGGGTGCCAGAGGTGGCGGTGGCTGGTGGTGGTGACAGGTAGTGATGGCCAGGGGCTGCTGAGGTGGCTGGTCAAGTAGTGGTCCAGGTCTAGGATGTTATGGAGGCTGGTTTGGGAGGCTGAAGTCTCAGGGCCAGAGCTGAGTACTGGCGGTTGATAGTGGGTTGTGACATCACCCCCTCTTCAGCATTGAGACCCTCAAGATGTGTGGCAATTGTGAATGGCTATGCTACTTCTGGCATTGAAGTTGAAGTCTGGCAGCCATCAAGAAGTTCTATACACAAATAAAAGAAAAAAAACTTCGCCAATTTACAACCATTCTTTCCTCATGTCTTCTTCCTCATCATTGTCTTCTACTCCTCCTTCTGATGAGAGCAGTGCTAGTGTCTGGGTGGCCTACTGGGAGCGCCAAGCCTTGTTTGAGCATTGCTGGGCTTATCATTGCATGGAGGCAAGGCATGGTCATAAGTTAGTATTTTCTAGGTTTTTTGTTCACTAACTGTTGCATAGGAGTGTCCTCATCAGCGGTGGGCCCATTGCGTGTGTTGCCAGTGATTGTAGTGTTGTGCTGACTGACTTATTCAGCCCTGGTGTTGCCAGTGAAGTTTTCTTGGCTGGTGTTGGAGCTTGGAATTGTTCATCCTGTCTTGGTGGGCTAGCAGGTGCCTCAGATGGATGTGACCACTGAGCAGTTCACTGAGGTGGGGGGTTGAGCTCATGGGCTGCTGATGCTGGTGTGGTGCTGCATGCAGGGCCTGGTGTGTGGCCTGCCCCATTCTGTATCCAACTGATCTTATTTTCAGTGTCTTTTTTGCGCTCGCCAGGGTGATCTTTGCAAGTATGAGGCTGATTGATTTATGTTGGGACTTGTTGGTTTGCCTGGCATGTCAGTTGAAGCACAAGTGGTGCTCAGTGTCTAGGCTTTAGTGGGCAGTATGTGTGTCAACAAAGCAGGGGTGGGAGCTGCAGTGAGTGTTGGGGCAGCTGAGCACAGGGCAGCAAGTGCATGCAGTGGCAGCAGCAGTGGCTCAGTCCAGGCTCCTAGGAGAGATGTCTGGGTCAGACAAGGAGGGTAGTGGAGAGGTGGAGGCATCAGTGACAGTGAGGGTGGGGCTGCTACAGGGCAGGCATAGAGCTGGAGAGGTGCTAGTTGTAGCAGCGTGTGATAAGAGCAAGCATTGGACATCACCAGTCTCAAAGGTGGGGCTCAGCAAGCAGCGAGCCTCCCTTGCACCAGAGCCTGGCCTTAGCAAGAGGCAGCAGGGCAAGGCAGCAATGGCAGGCCCCTTCAGAGCTCATGTTTTTTTGCCAGTCTCAATGTGCCTGTAGAAGGCTTTTGAGACAACAGTCGAGTGGGACTTGGTGGTGTTGAACATTGAACTGCACTGGCGCATTCAAGAGCTGGTGGAGCAGAGGGTGGGTTAGGAGGATAAGGTGTGAGCAGTGGTGGCAGAGCATGAAACAGCTTGGCGGGACCAAGATAGGACGCTGGCAGCAATGGGCAAGCGTGAGGCAGAGGTGGCAGGGCTAAGGGCACAGGTAGTGGAGCTGGAGGTGGAGACCATGAGGGCAGCATCAGAGAACAGCGAAGAGTTAAAAGCAGCATGAGCAGCAGAGTGGGAAGTGGTTTGGCAGTGAGACTGAGCGCTGGTGGAAGTGGCGTTTTGCTGAGAGGGTATCCTGTGTAAGTGATGTCCTGCTCTTACCTCCCTAATTGATTGCCAGTGCAGGCTTGGTCCAGAAGCACTGGTTGCTCCTTGACAGTATGTCGGTGGCCCAAGCATTGCTCTGGGAGGGCATTAGGCAGATGCCCTTTAACCTGCCCATGAAGCTCAACCACAATATGGCCCAGCTGAACCTGCTGTTGGCAGGGCACCAGCGGAGGAGCACCATCACTCTGGGGTCTTGGATGGAGGTGGGGGAGTTGCTGCCAGTGAGGATGACTATCTGGTATTGTTGGCAGCCCAGATGAAGACTGCAATAATGCTTGTGGAGCTGGAGGTGGAGAGAAGTGGGGTGACCATGGAGTAATGAAGGAGTCAATTAGCCATTGAGCTTCCATGCTGCCCTGGTCTTGGACTTTTATGTACCATTTTTTGTATTTGTAGCTTGTATCAATACCATTTTTGTCATGTCTGGTGTTCTTTTGTGAGTTGTGAGAAGTAAGAAGTGTGAATGAATATACAAGGAAACATGTAGGGGTCTTGGTGGGAGTTGAATCCCTAATGAAACCAGAGGCAGAGGTTATACCCACTAGTGCCATCTGTGAGTGCTAGTCCTAGGAGTTCTGGAGCTTGTTGGGGTACTGTTGGTGGAAGACTTATAGCTTGGCAGAGGCGCCGGTGAGGTTCTTCTGGGATTTTCAAGTATTGTTCTTTGGCTCATAACCTTTCCAATGAATGAAGTAGTGAGGGCAGCCATGGTCGGTCATGAGTTGAGGATGTGTTTGACTTCATAGTGGTATTTATCTTTTACTTTGATGGGCAGTGGTTGGCTGAGTCGCTGTTTAGGGAAGGGGTTCAGAGCTTATTTTTTGAGAAGGCAAATGTGAAAGACTAGGTGTAGGCCCTTGAACTCCAGGAGTAGGCCAAGCTTGTAGGCATGAGTTGAGACCTTCTGGAGGACCCTGAAGGGGCCAAGTTGTTTGTGATCAAGCTTGATCAAGGGTTGCCAGGTCTTCAAGTTGTGCCGGTTGAGCCAGATGAAAGTGCTGGAAGTTCAGTCAGAAGTGACTTTGTGGTGAGTGTTGGCATATTTGGTATATGCTTTGTTGGCAATGTCAATTTTGTCCTGAAGGAACTGGTGGAGGGACTGGAAGTCCTGGGCAACTTCATGGGCTACGTGGAAGGGGATGTCTCTAAGGGAGAGGGTGAGCCAGGGGTTGTAACCTTTATTAGCATAAAAAGGTGACACTCTGGTAGTGGAATGAGGGGTGTTGTTGTAGATGAACTCCACCAGGGGCAGTTCAGTGTGCCAGTTGTTCTGTAGGTAGTTAATGTAGGGGTGGAGATACTGTTCCAGGGTCTGGTTTACTCATTTAGTCTGGCCGTCAGTCACTAGGTGATAGGCAGTGGAGAGGTTAGTGTTAATCTCAAGGACCTTACACAATGACTGCCAGAACTGGGAGACAAAGAGGGGGCCACAGTCAGATACAATATCATCTGGGAGTCCAGAAGGGAAAGGGGAAAGGTGGCAGCGGAGGTTGAGACATGTTGTGTGGCACAGAAGGTCTTGCTTTGAGAGCGCAGAGACATGTAGTGGTGAGGAGGTGAGGAGGTGAGCAGAAGTGGGGCGTGGCATGCAGAGGTCAAATTGATGGTGATGAGTGGTTGTGATGCATGATGGAGGTCTTGGCACAGGCCAGAGAGAGCATTAGGGGTTGCCGGTGCCAGTGCTGATGTGGCAGCTGCGGTTGGAGAAGTGTTGAAGATGGCCAGGGCTAGTGCTGATGTGGCAGTTGTAGGTGGTGATGGCTAGTGGAATGCCAGGAGTGGTGGTGGCTAGTGGCAGTGACAGGCAGTGATGACCAGGGGTTGCTGAGGTGGCTGATCAGGTAGCGGTCTGGGCCTGGGACAATTGTGGAGGTGGGTTTGAGGAGGTTGGAGTCCCGGGGCTGGGGCTAAGTCCTGAAGGTCAATAGCGGATCGTGACAGGCAACAGGCTGGAGCTCATCACTGCTGGGGTCCATCTGCAAGAGTATACCAGCAATGGCATAGTTAGAGGTGTTGCATTTGAGAACAATGGGAAGAGCAAAGTCAAAGTGATAGATGGGGACAAAAGTGAATGCTCCTTTGAGGAGGGTGAACATGCTTTGGCATTTGCTGTTTCAGTTCCACAGGGTATCCTTTCTTGTGAGCTGGTTGAGGGGTTTGGTGATCCTGGAGTAATTATCAATGAACTGGTGGTAGAAGTTGGTGAAACCAAGAAATAACTGCACCTCTTTAATGTTCCAGGGCAGAGGCCAGTTGAAGATGGCCTCCACCTTGGCAGGGTCCATGCAAACACTGTTCAAGGTAACAATGATGCCTGTCATGACCTGCTACCAACACCTGGGACTTAGCCCCAGCCCCGGTCCTGGGACTCCAACCCCCTCAAAAACACCCCCATGACCGTTTTGCGCTACCTAGCAAACCACCTTGGCAGCCCTCAGCCATCACCACCTGTCACCGCCACCAGGGTCCATGCAAACACTGTTCAAGGTAACAATGATGCCTGTCATGACCTGCTACCAACACTTGGGACTTAGCCCCAGCCCCGGCCCTGGGACTCCAAACCCCTCAAAAACACCCCCATGGCTGTTTTGCGCTACCTGGCAAACCACCTTGGCAGCCCTCAGCCATCACCGCCTGTCACCGCCACCAGCCACCACTACCACCGGCATCCCCCAGCCATCACCGCCATGACTGTCACATTAGCGCCGGCCCCAGCTATCACACTGCCCATGACTGCCACATCAGCGCCAGCACTGGTAGCACCTGACGCTCCCCACGTCCTGTGCCGAGACCCCCATCATGCATCACAATCATGCATCACTGCAGATCCGATCTCCACATGCCATGCCCTGCTCCCACTCCCCTCCTCACTGCCTTGCCACTGCATGTCTCTGCATTCCCAGTGCAAGACCTCCACACTGCATGACATGTCTCAACCCCCACCACTGTCCCACATGATCCTCAGGTCTCACCCTAAGCCCTGGTGCCATGACCCACCGCTGGAACCCAGGCCTGAGCCCCGGGGCCTACCTACTGCACAGTATTTAAGTCGTAGAGTAGTAAGCAGTACTTTAGTCTTAATAACACCATAACTCTTGTATCTTTTCATTGTGTTCATCTCTGTCTTGTATTTTCATGCGTCCCAATCTCTATTTTTACTCTGCTTTGTTTCTTATTATACTTGTCTCATATCTGCTCCGTTTGTCGCCTCCATTTGTCTCGTACTCTAATTCCACTCTGCTTTACTCTTCATCTCCCTGCCAATCTCTAAGTTCCCTTGTCTCTTCTGTCTCCAGCCTCCAGTCTTGACTTGTTCTGCTTCCCCTTCCCTTATCTTATCTCGACTCTTTCTCCTTCTGGCTCGCTTAATCTCGCTCTCCCACTTCCACCCCTGGGACTCGTTAAGTCCCCACACTCATCACTTCATTGATTCCTGGGACCTGCTTGCGCACCAGTGCTTGCTCATTCCATTCTCCTGTCTCCTTGGGACTCGTGCATACCTCTGGCACTTGTCCTCCACCCTCCCCAGCACTCACCCCCATTTCAGCGCTACTGGCAATCCCCCACTCACCTCTTCTGCCCCTCTTCAGTCTCCTACACCTCGTGCCCCTACCAGTACTCTGCATCCATGGACACAGTGATCACTACGTAAGGTACTCACTCAGTAGACTGAGCCCCCATGGTCAGCAGAACCTGACAATGCTGAGGTACTCAACTTTGGTGATGTGAAATGAGCACTTCTCTGGTTTAGTGTGTAGGTGGTACTCTTGGAGCCATTTCAGAATGTGGTGGTCATGGTCATGGTGCTCCTCCAGCGAGTTCAAGTAGATTAGGATGTTGTCCATGTACATGATGATGAAGATGTTGTTCATGAAGTATTGAAAGGTGGTGGGAGAATTGATCATATCAAAGGGCATCACGAGATACTCAAAGAGGCCATAGCAGGTACAAAAGGTGGTTTCCATTCATGCCCCAGAGCTATATGGACATTGTTATAGCTGGAGTAGAGGTCAATTTTAGTGTAGACTTTGGCGCTGCAGAAGTTGTCAACAAGGTCACTGATGAGGAGAAGTGGTACTGGTTCTTTTTGGTGACTTTGTTGAGGCCCCAGTAGTTGATGCAAAGTCATAAAAAACCATCCTCCTTTTTGCAGTGCCATCTTTGAGGTTGATCTTGTGGTTGTATGACTGGTGTGGTGGGGGGGGGGGGACTCCTTAGTGCTTCCTTTGGAGAACATGTCAGCAAACTCAACCAGTGGACTAGGTGATCCAGAAATTCTTCTATCCTGCACATCAAGATACTGCATGCTTGAAGGGAGGCAATGTTGGAGGACTTCCATTTTTAGCACTTTACTACACCCCAGCCAACCTTCTATACCACTCCCCAGGACTCCTGAGGCTTGCTCTAGACCTCCAGGAATTGTTCTAGATCTCTGGAGATCTCTGGAGATCATTTCCTTTTTAGAAAACTCCCAGAACTTCCTGCACTTTCTGTTCAAGCATTATCCAAGGTTAAGGTTATCTCTGGTCACCTGTACAGATGTTCTCACACCTCCACAACCCGCTGATGTGCTGCACCAAGCAGCAGAGATTCTTAGACTTGTTCTCTTTGAATTTTCCTCTGCTAGGTGATTAGTTACTATTGTATCATTGATTATCATACCTAATATAACTTCAGATTACTCTCTGCTAGTTGTGTGATTGAGCCACAACTCCTGGAGGTCGCCCTTCCACTGGTCAAGGGCTACCCAAATGATGAGCAGATCACCTTCTAGTACAAGGTGGCCCAGAACCAGTGGCAGCTCATGGAGATTCAGTGAGAGCTACACTGTACACACCCCACTCACCAATTCATTCCAGTGGTGAGTCTCCAGCACTCAGCTCTCATGCATTCAGTGCCTGCTCCTGCTCTGACCACTTTCACACCACAACCTCTCCGCTAGGCATTCCCATGAATATAGATGCCACTTGACAGCATCACTTCACACTCCTGCTGTGCCAACAATGCAAAAAGCTAAGGCACTTTGCATGACACTGCCCACTGGGCCTTGAGTGTGCTATCTCTCTATCATGGAGCAAGAGGAGCTTCTCCTGCAACTGTTGGCTGCAAAGGATGCTGCCAGAGCTCCTTTACCAGATGAGCCAGCACTGGAGTTGACCTTAGAGGAGAGTAGTGCATGTGCCCTCCTCCTAGGTCTGAATATGCCTCCATTGCTAGGTACTAATAGGTTCACATGTCTGTTGTTAGAAAATGCAGATACACACCCTGATGTCAACTATTCTAAGACAGAAAAACCTTCACTCCCCTTTCAGACATACAAACACCACCTTTGAATCTCAAGCCATGCTCCTCTGCACCTGCTAAGCCCTGCCTGCATGTCCTCCTTGCCTGGAAATGGTGGCTGCCCTGGCAATATGTGGTGGCATCAACTCCCTCAGCAAACTCATTGTGCCTCAACGTAGAGATTGAGACCACAGATATGCAACAAACCCACAGAGTTACTGCTCTTCTAGATAGTGGAGTGATGGGACTGTTTCTGGACATGGAATTCATGAAGCACCATGGCCTGACTACACAGCCATTCCCTAAACCCATTCCAGTATTCAATATTGATGGAACACTCAATGAGGCAGGCACCATCAGCTCTGTTGTAGATCTAGTCCTCTGCTACCAGACCCACACCAAATGTGCAGTCTTTGCAATCACCAGCCTAGGCAAGCAGAACACATCACCCATGTAGTCTCTCCTCTGTTCAATTTCTTGCATGCCTCACTCAGTAGTCTCTCTTCCTCACATCCACTACTGGCAGCATCTCTCAAAACTACTACTGAATTGGACCCCAATGTAATACTAATTCCTTTTCGGGTACAATTGGTCTTCAATGTAAGTTGAACAGCTTATGTCCCCCTGGACATCTTGATCAATGCTGCCTGCCACTAGGCCTTCATAGTACCCAATAGACAAGGTGATTCATCCTTTTCTCTCTCTCACTCTGGAGAACTACAAGTCTCCAATTCACACTTCAACCTAAGGAGCATTACTTTACTACTCTTGACTTCTTGCAGGCCTCCACCACCTTTGTGTGAATTCTTTGCCATTGCTTCAAGGCAGGCCCAGAAGGTCTGATCGGTGGCCCTATGGCACAGGCAATTGCCACAGCTTTCCACTTTGTAACTAAGAGTGAAGGTGTCTCCTGAAGGTGGCAAAGCACTGGGGGTGGAGAATGAAGAAGACTCCACAGGAGCAAGGGCAGGAGTGAGACCATGTAAGGCAGGAAGGGGTGAAGCAAGAACAGCTGTGGAAGGTGAAAGAGGAAGAGAAGGCAGAGAAAGGCCAGAAGAGCTGCAAAAGTGGGATAGAGGACACATATATGTATCTGCTGTGGCCATAGAAAGTTGCAAGGCCAGGGAAGCTGGAGGTGAGGTAGTATGATGCTTGAAGGCCCACCAGCACACAGCCTCTGTAAAGGAAAGGGGCTGAGATGCTGGGGAAGGAGGGCCAGTGAGAAGGGGAGAAGGAGGAGGGAAAGCCTGAGGGAGCCTAGGCTGCACACAGGTGGGGAAGAATGAAATAGTGAGGATAAAAGTATGGGCTGAACCTGGGAGGTGTATTGCAGAGCCACAGAATGAGGCAGGGCAAAGGGTGGAAGCTGAAGTAGCATCCAATTGCATCATAGGAAGGGGGGCAGCAGCTGATGCCAGACCCAATTGTATTGCAGGCATAAAATTTCTGCCAGCTGGCAGTTTGCTAAGAGGAGATGAGCCTTCAAAATTGATGCCCAGCTCGTTATTGGACAACTCACCAGTTTTGAGGATGTCCTTGACCATGAAGAGGCAAGGGAGGGAGGTAAGGAGAGAGGTAGTCACAAGTCAGAGGGGAGCAAAGGTATCTGAGCTGCAGGAGGAAGAAACAGACATGCCTAGCTGGGAACAGGTCCTGGGGCAACTACTGGAAAGGGGAGCATGAGATGTAGTCCAGCTGAGCATGGAGTCTCAGGAAGGATCAGTAACCATTGTAAAAGAGGTCAAAAAAGTACGAAGGTCAGAGAGTGATGTGTATCCTAAGTGGTGGTACTAGAAAGGTCAGCAATTGTGACACGTGACCATGCACAAAAACACGTTCCGCAGTCAGCCTGTACCGTCCTGCTGTGGATTTACAGTCATGCATATGATCCACGTGACGTGTCCAGGGGGGTGAGCCTGGGCTCAGAGCTGAACAAAGGGTGTGACAGAACGTGACGCGTGAACGTCTAACCTCAGAAGTTCCATTGAACGTTCCCTCCTGCATATAATTCACAGAGAAGCCTCATTCTTGGAATTCTAGGGTGCGAAGTGACCATAACCACAAGTGCAGAGTCAATTCTGTATGGTTAAATTGTTTACAATCTGTCCAGATGGATGCTGCACATGAAAATGTTGACTCTCCTTTATGTGTCTCGTCTCCTGTGTCTGACGACCTTAACTCTGTTCTTCGAACTTCACTGTGGCCGCACGATCCTGGATTCTCTGAGTTAACCGACAGAAGATT